>CAUYSK010111437.1:0-48086 GCA_963575035.1 Avahi laniger
ACTAAAAATAGAAAGAAATAGCTGGGCAACTAAAATGGAAAAAAAATTAGCCGGGCATGTTGGCACATGCTTGTAGTCCCAGCTACTCGGGAGGCTGAGGCAGGAGGATTGCTTGAGCCCAGGAGTTTGAGGTTGCTGATGCCACAGCACTGTAGCCCAGGTGACAGAGCCAGACTCTGTCTCAAAAAAAGAAAAAAAAAAAAGAATGTTAATGTGTCTGTCAGTAAAATATTAAAAAGTATTCCTAGGATAAATTGGTAATTTTCATTTCTTCAGAAAGATTCTTGGCTTTCATATTTAAAGACCTTGGTCCCAGATTGGTCTTTAAAAATGTGATGTTTTACTGAATTTGAAAAGGTAACAAAATGAAACCAACTGAGTTAGCATCGTAAAAAAGGCAGAGCTACTGGGATGGTATCAGCGTGTATGTACGTGGTATTCAGTATCCATATCAGAAACATCATCAGAAAGTCCCCAGAAGTAGGTTTTTTTAGTGAGTAAAGTACTCTCTGGAGAAAGAGATGCTTTGTTTGGTGAGGAACAAAAGGTGGAAAATCTGATCTTGATCTCCAAGTTGTGGGCGCACTCTATTCTCTGGGCGCGCTGGCTGCCTTATCTTTTGTTCTTATTTATTTGACAAATAGAAATTGTACAGATTTATGGTGTACAACCTGATGCTGTGAAATATGTGTACATTGTGAAAAGGCTACATCAAGCTAATGAACGTATCCATTACCTCACGTATAAGTGTGAGGTGATTTATAAATCTACTCATAGCAATTTCAGATATATGACACTTTGTTATTATGGCAGTTACCTTTAGCTTTTATATTTTTATGCCAGAGTTTACCGTTTGTTTTATCTTGAATGCCCTTCCCCCAGTGGAATTCTGCACGTCTTTCCTTTTTTAATTTTTTATTCCAAAACATTAAGGGGGTACAAATGTTTTAGTTTACATGGATCGCTTTTGCAATGCAACTGCTCTCCCAGCTGCAGTGGGCAGGGGAGGGCGGGGGGAAGATGAGAATTGGAATGGAAGAGAGCCAGCTCTCTGCCTTCTTGGGTCACCCTGCGTGGAGGGGAACCCCGTTGGGAATGTCCAAGTTCTGGGATGGCACAAGTTCTCCCCATCATTCCGTGGCTGCCACAGTGCGTGGGCTCATAGGCGTGGAAGTGCTTCCAAGTAACTTGGCAGCCCGCTGGTCACCGAAGGTGTGTGGGAAGGAGAAGGGATCCCCCGTACCCCTTCACTGGGCTCCGAGTCTCTCTGGGTTTGATCCTCGCCAATGTCTTTTCTTCCTTTTTCCCCTTCCTTTTCTACTTCACGGTTTTCCGGCATGAAGTCCCAGGCAGGTACTTCTTCCTCTGCCCTGCACCTGAGCTGTGTCCTTGCTCGCCTCTCCTTTGTCTGAAACCCTTCCTTCCCTGCGGGACCATCCAGTGAGCGATGTCTCTAGTCAGCCGTCTTGCCTTGAATTCCCCTGCTCATCTTCGAAGAGCTAACTAATTTACGGTCTCCTTTCTGAAGCACTCTGTGATCAGCCAGTCTCTCACTGGAACTGTGGAGCCCAGGGCCACCTGACACTTCAGTGACCTCCTGTCACAGTGCTCATCGCAGCATTTTGCAGTTAGCTGCACGTGTCTGTTTTCCTGTTGAATTGTGAATGCCTTGAGCATCTATTTGTCTCCTTCGTTTCCCTATCCCAGAGCACTTAGCACAGTGCTTGAACGCGGGAGGTTTCCAAGAATACTTACTGTTAAATGGAAACAGTAGGCTTAGGGAACCATACACAAACAGCTTAATATTGTTCACCAGCAATGTCCGACATGTACTATTACATAAAAAGATGACTTACGAATCACTAGGAAAGAAAGTGGGAAATTTCTGCTTCCAGCATTATGTCAGACTATTAATACATACGAAAGACACTCAGCTAAAACACGAGATGCTGGAAAATTACAAAATCCATGATTTTAATCAAACCCGAGTTCAATGAAAAGCAAGGGACAGGACTTCGGGTCCTGGTGAAGGCGGAATAAATGCAGCTGTTCCCTCCCCCCGAGCACAGCTCAGACCTCTGGACAGAGTATTATACAAACGCAACTCTGGAAAGCTCGTCATAGCAGGAAGATTGGGGAAGGGAAACCAAACTTGAAGAAAGACTTGTTTGGGGATAGATTTCTTTCTTTGATTCCCTTTCTCTTGCATGTTCTGGCTTCACCTGAGCGTGGCCCCAGTGCAGACCTGTAGCAGGTGCCGACAAGAAAATCTCTGAGAGAATCACGTCGGGGCCGGGACAGGTGCCGCTGTGAGTCAGAGAGTGGGAGCGGGATCCCCATTAATTGGGTGCGTGGCCCCCACCCCAGCCCGGAGTGTGGCCCCTGTTGTCACTGCCCTGTGGCGAAGCAGTGGCACAGACACTGAAAACCCTGGGAGAAAAATCTTTCTGGCCCAAGCACTGGGAGGAGGAGCGTCCATGGCCCAAAGAGTTTGTGGCTGCATTTTTCTCTCTTTGCACTCACTGTTTTACTCTGAGAGTGGCCCCACTTGTGTGAAACCATGCAGAGTGTGGGTGGCTCAAATGCTGAGACAAATCTTATCTTCAGAGAAGAAGGTTGGGAAGAGGAGACCTGGGAGCTGACAGCAGGGGAACCCACAGAGGAGAGAACTGAAAGGGGATCCCCAGATTCTGTGCATGAATTGATATAGTCCGAGCTTTGCATGCACAGGACAGGAAGCAGTAAGAAAAGATGAACTTAAACAATTATCACGTGTTTTGTAGGATGCAATCACACTTCTAAACAATGTCAGTCAAAGAAGAAACCATGATGGAAATTCATTAATACTTAGGACTGAATGATATTGAAATACTAAATATCAAAATTATGTGATATAAAGCAGTGGTCCCCAACCTTTTTGGCAGCAGGGACCAGTTCCATGTAAGACAATTTTTCCACAGGCTTGGGGGTGGAAGGGGGTGGTTTTGGGATGATTCAAGTGCATTGCGTTTATCGTGCACTTTATTTCTATTATTATTACATTGTAATATATAATGAAATAATTATACAGGTTACCATAATGCAGAATCGGTGGGAGCCCTGAGCTTGTTTTCCTGCAATAAATACCGCCGTTGATCTGACAGGAGGCGGAGCTTATGCAGTGATGTGAGCGATGGGGTGTGGCTGTAAATACAGACAAAGCTTTGCTCACCCACCTCCTGCTGTGCTTCCTGGTTCCTAATAGGCCACGAACCTGTACTGGTCCACAGCCCAGCGTTTGGGGACAGCAGATACACAGAAAGTAAAAAAAAATTATAGGCCTAAATGCTTATATTAGAAAAGAAGAAAGTCTTAAAATTAATGTGCAGAATATCCAACTTCTTAAGAAATTAGAACATGAACATCAGATTAATCCATGGGAAATAGGTAATAAATATGAATGTAAAAACTGATAAAATAGAAAACAAATTTGTCAAAAAGAGAAAAGCTGGTTTTTTGAAAAGTCTGATAAAATAGAAAATCTCTGATCAGATTGGTCAAGTAGCAAATACAGAAGGCAAAAACAAATGGCACTGGGAGCCCAAAGGGTGATACAATGACAGAAACAGCAGAGATTAAAACCAACAAAGGATATTTTAACTCACTTTAACAATGTAGATGAAATGGGCAATATTCTAAAATCATATAACTCACTGAAACTTATTTAAGACAATAAATAAAAAGCTAAGTCTTATAACCAATTATGAAATTGAGCCAATGATTAGAAACTTCCCATAAAGAAATCACAAAGCCCAGACAATTTTAAAGATGAGTTAAATGAAATATTCTAGGAAGTGATCATGAGAGTTTTTGTAAGTTCTGGGCTCAGAAGGTCTGAAAATCTGGAGTGCTGATGTCAGAGGGCAGGAGAGGAGGGATGCCCAGCTCTGGAGGAGAGGGCGAATTCGCCTTTTCTCTGCCTTTTGTTGTATCTGGGGCCCTCTGTGGATTGGATGGGCCACCCACATCGGCGAGGGTGGAGCTTCTTTATTCAGATTACTGATTCAAATATGAATCTGTTCTGGAGACACCTCGCGGACACATCCAGAAATTACGTCTTACTGGCTCCTAGGTTATTCCTTCACTCAGTCAAATCACACAGCATACAAGAAGGCTGCTTGATTTCCGTAGTGTTGTCTGGCCTAAGTTATTTCTCCAAAAGTATGTGTGTATATGTGTGTATCTTAAAAATAATTTCATTTCACAATTTATCCACTCAGACCTTCTCTGTTTGGATCCCTAGTTGCTCTGAGAGTTTGACCTGCAGAAAGTGCATGGAGACAGCCTGTCTTTTGGTGGCCACATCACTCCTTGAGGAGCAGTTAAGGCTTGGAGGGGAGGGAGCGCGTGTTGTCAGCGGTGACTGCAGGGCCCACCGCACCTAGGAGCCAGGTAAACAACCGAGGCGCAGCTGGGGAGTCCGTAACAGGCACTGAACAAGCACAGGCCGACCCTGCAACACAGGGATTTAACAGGCAAAGCCTATTTTTAGATTCAGTGACAAATTAGGATGGCAAAAGTTCGCGTGTAGAATACAAATATGCTGAAAGCCATCCTCAGGAGAGAGCCCCTGGGCAAACCAGAGTTGGCATCAGTAGGCAGATAATACATCAGAGTGGCCTGAGGAATGAGACTTCAATAAAATAAAATGGATATAAAACACTTTCGAATACTGTAGAATTAATCTACATTGTCAACATTCAAGAACAAAGGAAGAACTGGCTGTCGGCCAGGGGTGGGGAGCCTGCTGCCTTAAGGCCACATGTGGCCTTCTAGGTCCTTAAGTGCAGCCTTTTGATTGAATCCAAATTTTATGGAACAAATCCTTTTATTTTTATTAATGCATTTTTGTTCATCTTTTATATTTTCATTTTATTTTTAAAATGAATGTATTTAAAATACCAAAGCATAAAATAAGTTTCAATGAAATAATCGTCCCAGATCAACTGGCACAGCTAGAACATCAGTGAGCTGTAAGGGCTAAACTGATGGCTGCCATGCTCATGATTTGGTTCTAACTTTCCCCACCTGACTGCTACAAGAGGCTGATTGGTGAGGGTTTGTGGAGGTCAAGTACAACAGTCTGTTATCAGCTTTTGACAACGGTGCACTGTGTTCTGTTTAAAGTGGAATTTGTGAATGGTTGCACAGCTCGACAATATTTTTCAATTCTGTCTGCTTAACAGCCCATCATATCAAAGAAGACCAAGAGAACACTGAAGGAAGAAAACAGATTTTTAAATGAGGATTAGGAATTGCAGTATTATCTTGTTTCTGCCAAAGATAAGATGATTTGCTTGCTTTGTGATACTGCAATAACAACATTAAAGAAACCCAATGCTCATTAGCACTATAATACTCATAAGGACACAAATATTTTAAATTAGAGGGAGAGGTATGAAAGATTGTACTACAGAAGTTAAAAGATAAAAAGCAAAAACAAAGACCATCTTTCAAGCAGCAATAAGACCTAGAAATAATGTCACTGAAGCTGCTTATATAGTCTGGAAAAAAGGGAAGCCATTCAGTGATGTAGAAATTGTGAAAGAATGCATTGTCAAAGTTGTAGGATACTTAGACCCCCATAATGTTTCAAATTACAAACAACCTCTTTCAAGGAGAACCATAACTGATTGGCAGCATGAATTAGCCTTCAACTTAGCAGAACAACTTTATGTGATACTTCAAAAGGAAAATATATATTATTCAGTCACTTTGGATAAATCAGCTGATACTACTAACTCGGCACAGGTTTTATACTTCAGGTCTTAGCAGAAGATTTTCTTTGCTACAAAGAGTTACTCATTTTGGGCACTCTTGTGAACAAAACAGAGGGAATAGATACCTTCAACAGCTTTCAAGATAAATGTTGTGAAGTTGGACTGAATTTGATAAATTTAGTGAATGTATGTACAGACAGTTCACCTTTCTTTACAGGAAAACATGAAGGGTTTTTTGCACATATTAAAAAAGTATTAACAGATCCAGATGTTCTCATTTCTTGCCATTGTAGCTTGCATCGGCAAAGTCTCTATGGTAAAGCTACTATTCTAAGTGACACTTTGCAACAAGTTGTAACTATTGTTAACTATATTCAGGCAAATGCAACACGGCATCATCAGTTCCATAACATGCTAAAGTTGAATGATGAGGTAATCAGAGTGGATTTGCTGTATCATTCTAAAGTACATTGGCTATCACAGGGATGGGTGTTAGCCAAAATTTTACCCCTATGAGAACGGATAGTTAAATTTTATGAAGAACAGAATCAGCAATGTGAATTATTGAAAGAAGGTTTCTATGGGAATGCAGCATTTCTATGTGATATCAGGTTTCTTGTTCAAGCCTTCCTCTTCTTTTGCTATAATGGCACATTCTTCTTTACAAGATGGCTGTTCTGTGTGACCATGTCACCTTTTCCATCACTTAGGATCTCGATTAGGAGATCTTTTATTATTAACCATAATTTATTTCAAACCCTGGGATAACACAAGGGAAAGCCTCCATTTTTCAAGTGCTACCTTACTTTCATTGAAATTCCTTTCTGCCATGAGGCAAATCTCGGATCCCTAATTTTTCTACCTCTTTCTTCTTGGTTTCCACTTCCCTAGTAATTGAAAACTGTTGTATGGGGGCACAAAACATAAAAGACAGCCTAAAAATAGGTTTTCATATGTAACATAACCACACCATCTCGTAAAATCTGGCTAATCTTAGCGGTTAGATTTTGTGTGAATGTAATAAGAGGGTGGACAGTGTGGAAGAACCCTAGGAAAGAGAATGGAAGTGTGAAACGTGTCTTCCGAAGAATGAAGAAAGGTGGAAAGAAAGGGAAATATGTTTCCTTTACCATCTGGCACATAGATAATACTGAATAAATATTTATTAAATAAAATTTATGTTTGGCATATTTTAACATATGTGTATATGTATGCACACGTATATAAGACATTTTAAAAAATAACTTTCAAAAATTAATAAACTTAACTTTGAAGACTTAATCCAAAAACATTATTTTTATGTAGTTTCCTTTTTTTTGGCACTTGTTCACAAATGTTTCTTTAACCCACAATGTGATAAAATGTTTCTTCATTAATTATACTCCAGACATAGACCACTCAAACCCAATAATTTCTTGACCTAGAAAACTCTGATCTACCTAAAGACCTACCATAAACAGATATTCTTTCTTGGTTGCCTTCCAAAATTAGGTCCTCCTGTAGGACACTCTTGATTAATAGATCAAGAGAAGTAAAGATGAGCTCACTTTCATTAAAAGAAATATTTTAAAAGCTTTTAAAGACAAATTAACATGAATATGATTCATCTCCATAATGTAGTGTGTAATTCACAGTTGGTCAATACCACAAATTATAAGAATATCTTCACATTCCTTTTATAAAATTATGATATTCCTATCCTTCCCAGTACCATTTCATGGAAAAATAGAAAACAGTAACCTCAAGGATAAAATTTATTTAATTTTTTTTTTCAGTTTTACTGGACTCAAGGGTAAAATTTAAATTACTGTACAGAAGTATAATTTCTTATTTGGATAGATTCAATAAGCAATCAAATTTCAATGGGCTAAGAATCTATGTTTACAGTATCTACTATACTCCTTTTGACCTCTGGTTGCACAGACTAGTTCCCATCCAACCCTGTAAATATGTTATTTTGTTGGTAGATGGCAGCTAAGCAGCAAAGTTCCAGAATGGAGTAGAACTTACAGGGCAAACTGTGGTATTATCCATATGCCTGGATAAGAATAGATTAGTCTTATCCAGCAAAATGGCCCCACCTGTCAAAGCTGATGCTGAGACTTGGCTGAAAGTGGAAAAAAAAAAAAAAAAAAAGAAAACCAATAAAAATAAAATGAGTATTAAAAATAGAAACAAACATATTTGAGTGTTTATTTTTATTATGTGCTTTTATGGGTTTTAATGGCTCCATTTTAAAGATAAGGACATACAGATGCAACGTGTTTCATTTAAGCTCACACAACAAGAAAATGACAGTGCAGGGACTTTGGCCCAGATACCCAGGTACATCGTATTTCAAAATCCAAGTTCTTCTCTGCCACACGGGCTTTCTACTGGTATCTACTAGCAGACTCTAGAATAAGCACATTTGGGCCATGAACAAAAAGAAAGTTGGATATTCACTTTTATGTGGTGTGAAAAACACATATATGTTTCAGGGAGATTAAAGAGCTAAGTCCAACTGGTTAGTTATAGGATTTCAAAATCATATGTCCAAAAATGAAGTCAATATAGTTCCAATTCTTTTTTTATTTTTATTCATTTATTTTCCTTTTTGCTCTGTGCCCCTTCTTCATGGGAAACAGTCAGCTACTCTATTTTGGAAGCAAAAACTAGGAGTCTCTCCTGACCTCTCCCTCATGCTTATATAAATCATCAAAGCCTATTTTCCGACATCCTTAATACATTTCAAGTCTGGACGTCTCTCATGATCACCACTCTACTACGTAATTGAAGAAGATCATTACCTCTGGATCACTGCAATAACATCTCAGATGCCCCTGCCCCCTGACTTGTGTCCTTCCTGTGCTGAGTGCATTCCCTACCAATTCTCCACCCTACAATTCAGGATGAATTTTTAATACTAATTTTATCATGTGATTCTCCTGTTTATAATTCTTCTCGATCCCTCTCAGGATAAAATCCAAATGGTATAGTGCAGAATAAAGATCAAAGTATATCTTATATATCTCTGGGGGAGGAAGAAAAGTAAATCCAATGATTTACAGGGATAAAGATGACCAGTTCAGGTTTGGACATTTTTTTATGTGAGGGGCCTATGGGATATCCAGTCGGAGATGTCCACCTGGTATTTGTATGTGTATATATATACACACACATACATAAATGACATTTGTATGTATATGTATATACATATGCTTGCAATATATATACACACATATACTATATAGATATAGGTACTTACACACACACAGATATATATCTTGCCTATCAGACAAGAAAGAAGCAAAGCAAATTGATTCACAGGAAAATACTGGTAACCCTGTTATTACAGATCCCAGGAGCATTTCTTTTCATTAAAGAACTTGGAAGAAAATATTAATTAATATATAAAGTACTTTCAAAATATATAAAGTACTTTCAAGCACAATAGAATTGAGTTGGAAAGACATTTTTAAGGGCTAGGTTTTGGCCTTTAAAATCATGCTGCTTGTGTGTTTTATACATGCAGTAAGAGACACTGGTTTTACAGAAGCTGCTGTAAAATCCACTGTGACCGAAGCATGCAAATCAGCACAGAATGTTTGCTGGAGGGTAAGTCAGAGCAATGCCATTGAAGTAGCCTGTATATGCATATCTCATTGGTGACATCTTGAGCTCTGTTAATCAATTCCTATTTGAGATAAATGTATCTGCTTGTATCTCCAAAGACTAGATTCACAGAACCGTGACTAAGATATTTCATAGGCTCTCCAAGGACTTTAAAAGACGAAACAACAGGAAATTTACTAAATCCATACAGCTAACCTGAAGAAAAGGTTAAACAAAATTCAAAAGCTTCTCAATCCTCCTTCACAGTCTGCAAATTTTAATAAACAATGCTCTAAATTTGCCCACCAATTTCTAGAGATAGGATTCGTGATTTCTGTGTTAAACGAGACTTCTAAGAGGTGCTAATTTCTGTCCTAGAAAAATCATATCTCAGAATTTTATCCTCCCTTTGAATAGTCACCTCTAAATATTTAAGCAGCAGAGCTTCTCTGCTAAGGAAAAACTGAACAAAAAATATCTGGCAAGATAACAGAGAATGTTAAGATTTTTATTTAGAAGGAAATACTCCAGACTTTGGCTCACAATTACCTACAGAACTCCTATGGGCTACCAATGACATCTTCACCTCAGATTGTTTGTCTAAATCATCGATAATAGAGGCCCCAGGCATTGTGGAGTAAACCCTGAAGCTCACTGCACACAGACTCGAAGGGGCATATTTTCATGGTTCAGTTAACAAGAGAAGTGAAACTCACGCCATGATTTGACTTGCTTAAAATGTACCCTTTTCTGTTTTAAGCTCTCCTATCCCATATATTTGCAATTATTTGGCCCTTAGCATTCTCCTTGAAACTGTCCTCCTCTGCCTATTTCTCCTCTTGTTCCTGATGATATTTTTCACTCCATAGCTCCTAGCTATCCCTCAACCACAAAGGTAGTTGAAGCAACATCCAAAAATACCAGCTCCCAGGAGCTGTTAGTTCTGTGCTTTGAGTATAAAACGGATCTCAAGCCTGGGTAATAACTGAATTCATGAATCTCAATTCCCAGATGACATTAATAGCAGCATAGAGCAGGAAGCAGAGTTATGTTAATTTCTGCAGGTAACGCGTGAAAGCAGATAGGGAAAGCTTGAAAGGTCAACATCTGCTGTCATGCAGGAGAGTTGCAAAATGCGATTGGCCAGTAAATGTCAACACCATGTTCTAAAATCCACATGCCACCCTTTCAATTTAATCGTAGCTTGCAGCCCAGCTAACAATCATGCAGCATGTTTCAAAAGCCCTTGAATTCTAAAATGGAATTGTATGATTGCATTCCCATGGCAATAAGACACCTGTAAATTACCAATTTGTCATTTAATCAGCATAAATGTAGGGAGTTTGTGCAACCACTGTGAATTTTTTTTCGTATCTACTTTCAGGGAAGTCTGAAGACCTCTTGATGATTATATACCATAACGGACTGCAGGTCTAACTGTTGCCATGGCATTACGTACTTCTTTTCTTTTAAAGAAGTGACTGGAATGTAGAGCAGATAATGAATCTAATTGATTGTCCTCTGCTCCACACAGATACGCTTTATATTCTCTCCCTTTTGTGCTCTTCCTCCTTTTCACTCCAGATTGAATTCACAGGTATACATTTGTTTAGTGATAAGAATGGCTCTCACACAGAGCAACAACCCCCACCTTACAGGATGGAATAAATATACAATGATCTGCTTTGAAAAATGTCTATAACAAAAAAGTGTATGTGTAAAGAGCATAGAAGAAAAAATTTACATTCACTATACAAACCGTCAGATTAAATCAGTGAGGAGGAAGACAATAGGTTTTTCTCAAAAACCAGGGCACAGTCTTACAGACTCATAAAAAAAAAAAGACTGAGGGTATGAACAGGTCCTCTTTAATTAAATACAGACTAAGTTAGTGAATCTCAAGTAAAATACCTGGAAACAGATATGCAAAGTTGATAAATCATCAGCTTATTTTACAGGTAATTGTATTTTAAAATTATCATTATTGTTAACATGTATTTGTCAACTGGAAGCCATTTATAGTTGGGGTCCCCAATCCCTGGGCTGTGGACTGGTACCAGTCCATGGTCTATGGTCTGTTAGGAACTGGACCACACAGCAGGAGGTAAGCAGGATGTGAGTGAGTTGAGCTTCATCTATATTTACAGCTTTTCCCCATCACTCGCATCACCGTGTAAGTTTCACCTCCTGTCAGATCACAGTGGCATAAGATTCTCACAGGAGCTTGAACCCTACCGTAAACTGTGCATGGGAGGGATCTGGGCTGTGTGCTCCTAATGCAAATCTAATGCTTGATGATCTGAGCTACAGCTGAGGTGGTGATGCTAGCGCTGGGGAGCAGCTGCAAATACAGGTTATCATTAGCAGAGAGGTTTGCACAATAAATGTAATGCACTTGAATCATCCTTAAACCATCCCCTGCCCCAGTCCACAGAACAAATGTCTTCCATGAAATCAGTCCCTGGTGCCAAAAAGGTTGGGGACCTCGGATTTACAGCAAAAAGCACAAAGTTTGGCATAACTGACTTTTCAGGCTGTGAAAAATGACTGAAAATAGAGTGTTTGCAGAGGCTAATTATGGACAGAATCATAAGTACTTGACTTCAGAGCACACCCCATAAAAAATATTTATATTTATAGATCAGTGGTAGCAGAAAAGTGAACCTGATAATTTTCTGTTGAGCAATGCCTGAGATATAAATCTACAGGTGAATGAATTTAGCCATTAGAGAGAGTTGCCCAGAGTCACATCATCTGTTGAGGAGCCTGGTGAACTCTCAGCCTTCCTGAGTTTTCAATAAGCGCTCTTTCTGCTACACAGAGTTCACATGATATTTTTACATCTCTCAAAATGACAATAAGGAAATAAATTTAAAAAGAAGAATTTTTCTTCCTCTCTAAAAATAAATGGATATAGACACACATCTCCTGAATTGTCACTTAGTATCTACAAATTATGCTAGAGCACAAATGGTGTGCTTACATCGAATACTTTAGGTACTTCTATTAGAGTTTACAAAAGTTTAGATGAGAAAATATAACATTGTTTTCAAAGAGAAAAGAAGAACCACAAAACATACTGACTTATGACATTATTCTTTTTTCAAAATATTGAATTATCACATAACTTTGATTTTATTGACAACTTAAAATATGAACCTAATGCCTAACAGAGAACATGCAAACTGTAAGTTTCTTTATTTCATTGATGATATGCCATTAATATTAAAAGATATGCACTGGTTAAAGATGCCCATCTTTTATCCTGCTCAAACATTCATTAAGCACATACAGTAATGGACACATCTTTCCACTTTCTATTGTGAACTAGTCATGGGGTTCAATAATGCTAAAAATATATTAATTCAATTGTAGAAGTAGGTGCTAGCTCTTTATGCTGACTATGGTACCCTGGGCAAGGTGGGCCATATTCACTCTCTGTTGCTAGTTTATGCCTAATTCAAGAGCATGACTGACCAGTGAGGACTTCATCTCCCTTCCACAGTCAGCTAACATGAAGATGTTTCCACATTTAAACCATGAAAAACCATTAAGATACATAGGAACTTTGAAAGATTCTCACTGAAGCATAGTGGCATATCATATCACTCTTCCACAAGAAAAAGGTATACCAAGTCCTATTAGTCACTAAAAACATGATCAGTGGCATGACTATAATTATTCCCTTTTGGCAACATGAAAAGAAATTGGAAGAAATTCCACTGATTTTTTTTTTTTTACTTTTAAAGGGGTTATGGGCAATATTCTTTTAAAAAATTATTAAAGCATGCCAGTTATGGAAAGTGTCATATATAGCCTCAGTGTGTTATTCTCTTTCAGTTTAATACTTATTAATACACTATAAAACTTGATATGAAATATTTTAAGGGAATGGTTTGTTATAAACTATCTCAAATCTTACACATCGTCAATCTTTCTAACATGACCACAACTCCTAAATTTGTATGTCTTCTTTTCAGTATTATATTACCACATCCACAGAAATCTGTCTCTAAATATATTCCCATGTCCTCACAATCACTATATGTAAAATAAAATTAAGTACTTCTTACCTCCTTCTTTTTAACTTGTTGCATTGCCAGAATCCTGGGTTTCAGCACCAAAGATGTCAGGGCGGGAGTCTGCCCTGGGTTTTTGGTATGCTCTTGGCCAAAGAATGACTAGACACACCAGTGTCAGGTTGACTATTATCCCAGTCCTAGAACTCCATTCTTGGAAAAATCACCAGCAAGACCAATGTGACGGAGAAACCTCAGGCAGGGAGCAGTTTCACAAGAGCAGCTCTTTATTGTAGAATAAAACAGGCAGTCTCTGCAAGTGGAGAGAGACAGACCAACTCATTCACTAACAGACCCACTCACTTTTTCCTGACTTCTCGGATTGTTTCCTTTTATCAGCTTGGTCCAGAGGAAGGCTCTTGGAAGTGTAGGATGCTATCAAATGATCAACAGGTGTCTTCAAAATCCCATCAGCTGATGAACTCCCTCTAAGAAATCCCACCTGTGGGGATGAACTGCAATGAAGATTCAAGCTAATGGCATATCAATTACCTGTAGGTTACTCTAGGTCACTTTCCAAATCTTATTATGCCTGGGCTGGGGAATTCCCAGATAAAGCCTGCTTGCCTGCCTGCCTGCCTGCCTGCCTTCTTTCCTTCCTTCCTTCCTCCCTCCCTTCCTTCCTTCCTTCCTCCCTCCCTTCCTTCCTTCCATCCTTCCCCAGGTGTAGCAGTTGCTCAGGAGAGGCCCAAGGGTGGGGCAACACCAAAATGGAGTGCTCACCCTTACCATTCTTCCCAGGTGGAGCAAATGCCTCAAACAGCACCAAAACAGGGAACACCTGTCCTGAGAAGAGCCAGAGATCCCAACTATCCACCCAATGACATTACTTACTGATATTGGCTTAACATAAGGCAAGAAACTTGAGTGATGTTTGCTTCTTTCTTCTAGATCATTCCCCAAAGATAAATGGTGGCAAATGTAGACATCAGAAATCCCTCTATAACCTACCCCATTTTTTCCATCCCCCTGATTTAGACAGCCTATATTAAGATCTAGAAGATAACTACACAGAGGTGATGATAATGATGATGATTGCTGTTAACAAGAATCCCTGGAAGAAATGAAAGGTTAATCACTGAACACAACTTTTTCTATGGCATAAAAAAATCCTTATCCTACTGTTGAAACAAAATCACAAGTGCATGAAAACATCAAAAGAAATTTTCATGCAGAGCTAAAGCTACTAATACAGTAGAGTTGATCAGTAACACACAGTATAGGATTATTGCACAATCAACCAAGAGCAATTTAAAGTAACCCAAGGAATAATCAAATTCTGGTAACCAAATGTCATGTTGAAGGCAAGGAGAGAAGAATTTCTTCCAAGTAAAATCATTGTATTTTTTTTCTTTTTTTAAGTACTTGAATATTTTAAGCTAAAAACAAGGGGCATAACCTTTATTGTAACCTCAGTAACTGATGGCCACCATCTCACGGCTATAGTTGCTGACATTCATTTAAAGTACTAGGTAAAATGTAAGTGCTCTCTCTCTCTCTCTCTCTCTAAAAATATATATGTATAAAATATATACATATAAAATATATATATTGTTTTGGTGTTTTTCTTCTTAACATCCACATTTCTTCTTTCTGTCTTACTCATCATCCCTCTCCTTCCTCTGAAACTTACCTAAACTGTGCTTTTCCAGAAGAACCTTTTGCTTGTTACCTTTCTCTTGCCCCCATTCCCTATTATTGTTTCTGAGGTTCTTTTGTCTCTGCTCATGTTAAACAGTAGTCTGAGGGTCTACCATTATAGAAAACAAGGGTTCTATCTGTACTCATACAATGTATAATATTTTCATGCTATTGATGCTTTCTGGGTATAATGTATTAGTTCAAAAACAAGCCAGAGTAGAAAATATTTTGAAACAATAATCCCTTTTGGCAGTTCATACCCATGCATGTAGCTTCTTGTTCCACCGTACAGAATATGAGCTCTTTTATTGTCATACTTCCTGAAAAGCAGTGAGCAAGAATTAAGACCAGGTATGTTTAAGAAACAACAATGAGACTAAGCTATCCAGAGAATTGAGGTACTGCTTCCATTTCTTTAAAAAAAGTCTTGAAACTCATATGTACACTTATGTGTTGATCAGTTAATACCAATTTGATGGTGAGTACATGTGGTTCTTATTTTTCCATTCTTGAGATATTTCACTTAGTAGAATGCGTTCCAGCTCTATCCAGGAATATACAAGAGGTGCTATATCACCACTGTGTCTTAGAGCTGAATAGTACTCCATGGCATACATATACCACATTTTATTAATCCACTCATGTATTGATGGGCACTTGGGTTGTTTCCACATCTTTGCAATTGTGAATTGTGCTTAAGAGACTAATGCTAGTTGAACAGTTCGTAACAAGTCTACTTCTTTGTCCTTGCTTTAAATTATCCCATAGAATATACATAAGAAGAATGATGACAATAGCATCAAAGTTGAGGTAAATAAAGGGATCTGTGTAAATTTCTTGTCTTTTAAATATATCATTCTAATGACTAAGAAAATAATTAAAATTCACAATTTGACAGATGTTTTAATGATGTTTTAAAGAGCCATCCATTTTTCCATACAGTTTTAAACTTATTTTATGATCTAAATTTGATATTTTCAAATTTATTAAGTCAAATGTCTCTCACACGAACACACACACACAGACACACACACACACCACACATACGTAAGCATACACTTGCCCGAATATGAAAGAAAGGCAATGGTTTTAAACTATTGAAGTTACGTTAGGTACATTTTTAATTTTCTGCAGTTTAGACACACTTTCGAGAATCCTGTCCCCTTTCCTCATGCAGCAGAGAAGATTGAATGGATCTCCTAACTGTACTGATGATAAGAAGGGAAAGATAAACCAGGGAAGTCATTCTTGCCTTTAGGGATTCACCTGGTAAATTGCTGCTTAAGGAGTCCTGTCAATAAGTTGACTTCTTTACTGTCAGGAACAATTCTCTACTGGCAGTGAGATGGACAAGATGACCTAATAGATCTTTTTTCATCTTAAGATCCAAAGTTTCTTTTCAAGGAACTGTGACTGAAGAACAAAAGCAGTGCCTAGGATCTGTACACAAATTTTTAACTTTAAAAAATTTATATCTTATTATTTTGTTTTCAGCAAACTGATTTAAATTCTCTAAAAATAATCTTCCGTTACTCACATATTGCATTAGGATTTCACATTTGATGAGTACACTCCTCAGTAGTTTTTGCATTATCTTTGGTAAATTAGGATGATAATGTTGGTTGAAATAGGAAATTGAAAATCATAAGAACTTTGTAATTGAAACAATGAAGTTATCTTGCATGTAGGAAGGAAACGAATGACAATTGTGTACCACCATTACTTCTCCTGTATCTTGGCACTTCTTAGTGTGGATAGAGTTACCACAGACATCAATGCAGTGTATGGTGAGAACAAACAAGATCCAATTGGTTTCAGAAAAACTATTTTCAGGAGTTTCATAGATGCATTTTGATTAAATTGATACATTATTTATAATGACTTACAAAATTTTTTACACTTCTACTAAATTTATTTTTATTTTTTAAGAACCATTTTGTATTGATAGTCTTGATTCTGAATTAAAGGAAAGCCCCAGGTTCAACTCATTAGTTCAAGTATAGAAACTGTATAGCTCCTGGTTTCGAAATCCTAAAGTGGAATTTTACAACCAGTATACAGATATAGATTAAGAATTTGGTCATTTCTTTAGACAAAAAAGCCTGACTAACTTTAAATTTATTTGACCACCAGAACTGAAACTTCACTTGCTTTCTAAGATCTTCCTCACTGTCTCTAGTAAGAATGTGACTTTCATTGCATTTTCAGAGCTCACTATAACTACAGATGCATAATTTATTTATGGTATTATCTTATTTAGGGACTGAGCATCTCATTAATTAGACTGTGAACCACTTATGAATAGTAACAATATTTCCCTAATCTTTGTAATTCTCAACATCAAACACACTGCTTGTTATAGGGCAGGTTTCCGTTGAAAGTTTGTTGAATAAATTTGTCCTCACCCCATTTATTATTGAGAAAGGAAAAAAGTACAATGGTAGCATATTATTTAGCAAACATGAATTTATATTATCAAACCAGGATTTACTTTTCAGGTTCTTCAATTTTACAAATCCAATAAATAGTCACATTTTAATTGTATTAAAATGTCTACTTAATTCTGAAAATAATTTCCATTGCTGCCATATAATTTATTGTTGTAAAACCCTTTATAACAATAATTGAATTTGAGATCTGGGTACACATGGACAAAGTTAAAATGTTATTAAATGAATCTCATCATGCATAAAATATAGGAAACATATAATTTATATTTTCACTGAATTTCCTATTTATTAATGACCATGAGTTTACTATTGCCTATAATTATTATTATTCTTACTCATTTGAAAACTAAAATTACTCTCAAATATTAAAGGAATAGTTCTTTGAAGGTACAGATAATTAACATATATTTCTATATTCTGCCTTCTTTGGGAAAAAAAACAAATTTCAAAATAAAAAACAACTTGCATGAGGGTGCTGAGATTGAAAATTCTCTACATAGAAAATTCTTTCTCGTTCAGCTATTTCAGAAGAAAAAAAATGCTTGAGAAAAATCTTCCTATCATTGCCCCTAAGGAAATAAAGTTACAATGACAGTCACCTAATCTAATAACTTTTCTTATTCCTGTCATAGGTTCATCTTGCAGGTGCACCGGTTTTTCTCATTTTCATTCTTTTCACTGATTCATTTTCAGCCTCTGATTCCCTATTGATATCTATTGAAAAGTGCACAATGGCAATTTTAGCATTAAATTTCTCTCTAATACTGCTTGTCTCTTTTCTTCTCATTGATTCAAAGCTACGTGCCAAGTCAATGGAGCAAAGTGAATTTGATTCTTTCTTTGGCTTGGTTACCATCCTTCTTCATCAAGCAGTAGCAATCAGAAAACAACGCCTTGATCCCTTTTTTGATATAATTAGATGAGTAATTCTTATGACAATCTGTTTATTATTGATTCCTTCAACTTTTCATCCTTTTCCCCATTCTCACTGCATTCCATTCCACTCGCCCCAAAATTAGCCACAGCAGAAGTGGGACATCTGCTCAGAAAAACATTTAGATTGCTAATGATTCTTTTTAACATCTGTTACACTGCTATCGAACAGTTGTTGTTTCTTTAAGGAGGCTCAAGGGACAAGACCTATGTCACCTTAATAGTGGGTACTTTTTGGAAGTCATAAGCCCTATGCCTCTGGGAGCCATCCAAAAGTGCTAGTGTGTACATACGTAAACTTAATGCTTCCAGTCTTACATTTTTTCTTTGTCCAGTGCAGTATTTCTGATTAGAGTACTTTGTGTCTGGTTATTTTAATACATGATAGATTTTTTTTTTGTCTTCTTGTTCCATTGTTCATTTCAGTCACACTTTTAAAGAGAAAAACTATTAAGCACAAAACATATCTCATATCTTCTATTGAATTGGATGTGAGCTTTTTATCAAAAAAATTCAAATGGGCTTTGATACCAACAACTCAATCTGTATGATAATTCACAATAAAGAAATGACTTGAGAATATGGGCTGGGATCAAGTTTTTTTATTTTCTTTTCAGCAAATGTATGTGTACTTATTCACAAATACTTTGCATGATAGGATTTGAAAAAGAATTTCTTTTTGATGTGTCTTCCCCGGGTATCCTGGAAATACTCTCTCCTGTCTCCATGTTGCAAAAGGTGTTTTTTCACACATTCAAAATATGGGTCCCAGAAATTACTGATGAGACAAAATGTGCTTCACATCAAAATTAGCCCTCTGGTAATTCAAGAGAGTGGTAAAATATCTAAAAGAAATTTTAGAGAATCAGGCCTGACCAAAAGAAAATGGGCATTTGAGACAGGCTTTAAAACAAGTAGAGATGATGGTGTTTTGCTGACTCATTTTGCCATTCAATTTTAGATTAAACCAAATCTGATATCTAAGGGAATTGCCACTTGGCTTTTATTTATTAGTTATTGTTTTCCACACGCTAGTATGTATAGATAGATATATATCAGATAGTAGATAGAAAACTAGCTTTTTCACACTCTGCACTGTCTGGCTATTTCCCATCGTCTTTCATCTGCAAAAAGCCCTATTGCAACCTCTGGTGGATGAATCAATTATGATACCAGGGAAAAACATGCTACTGTCTTTATAGGTATTTGTATGACTACAAAGAATATCTTCTACTTTACATAACAAATCAAAACTTTAAGAATAATGATATATATTGAAGATTACTTTTCCTCTGACATCTGGAGGAAAATATTGTGTTCTTTTATATCATCTTAGTAAAATTCAAGTTAGAATGCAAGAACAACAATCAAACAAATCAACTCATCTCCCTGGGTTCTTCCACTTTTGACTGTTCATTCAGCTATAACTAGGTTGGATATAAGTGCTCTTGTATTTTAGACATTTTGCTAATGAATTTATTCATAAAAGTAAATCACTGATAGTGTGTTACACCAATTAAATGATAGCTAATCTAGTTACAAGTTTTCTCTGTGATGTAGCTTTCAATTTTATATCAAGGCACAGAATTTAAGAGCTAAATATTTTTAGTTTTTTCTTCCTTCCTAAATGTTCAGTAAATGATATTATATTAGTTGATTAATAAGTCATGTAATTAAAAAGTATTGTAGACAACAGATGTTAATTGGCATAATAGAAATAAATGATATTGCTTAAACAGATCATGCACTTCCGTAAATTGTAGCACTAGGAGAAACTATTTGGTATAAATCAACATACGACAGACAGTATTTCTTTGTGGCTGATTCAAGATCCAGGACTCCCTGACTTCTAGATCATTATGTTTATCAAATACATTTCAATTGTGAGTCATAGTTGAGTTTTGATTTAGTTATATAAAATGAGATTCCTGTATAGAAAGTTTAAACCCTTGGGCATTTCATTATTCACTCTCTTAAATTTCAATTTTGAAAATGTAATCATAAAATTTTGAATTAAAATAAATGTAAATACCATTGTGTAATTTTGCCTCCACCACTTCACACCTATTTCAGTCCAAGACTTTCTATTCAATGAGTTGTTTCAGATAAAATATGGGAGACTTCAAACAATCCAAAGGAATCTGATTATACCTCAGACCCTATCAGTCGAGAATCCTTCAGAGTAGTGGCTTTATTTCATGGGTTCTGAGGCTTGCTTGTCTTTTCTTTCTTTCCCTCTTTTGCTGCTTACTTCCTTTTTCCCTTTCTCTCCATCTTTGGTTTGTTCATTCTTTCTTTTTTCCTTTCTTCCTTCTTTTTTTATGTCTTACTTTATATTTTAACATTTCTATAATTTATATGCTTCTAACAATTAATAACTGATCACAGTTTAATACATAATATTTATCTTTCTTAGTGAAGACATAACCATGATAACTCTTACTGTAATGGCATCTTAGGGTCAATAAACATAATAAGTAGGTACTAAAAAATATGTTATATTAAGAAAGAACACATTGGTTGGATTATGTATAATATTCTTTTTAAGCAACAGCTAACCCTGGATGTTCTTTACCTGTCCTGAGTTACGTACAATCAATCTCAGCTGCTAACTAAAATTTTAAAGCAGATTATTTTCTCCTTCATTTTCCTCTCAATCTTCAAATTACAAGTTTAAGACCAAAAAAACAGTGACCTTGAAGGGCAGAAGGAATAGATTATATCTGCTCAATAATGAGACTACAGTCAGTAATCAGTGTTTTGTGGAACATTAACTGTAAGATACTGAAATGCATTTTTATAGTACAATATCCAAAATCATCTAGTATATGCTTAGGTGGCATTTCATTATGTGAATGGATTTTCTCCATGTATCTCAAACTTTGGTAACATCTACCCAGTCAAGAAAATTTTCCTTATCTATGAATATAATATTTTTTCAGACTATCTAAAGAGAGTAAAATTTATTCTCAAGACCATTGTATTATTTCATTTGAGCTTCTGCACATACATCTAGCAAAGCATTGATGTCATGGCTTTAGGCACTACATTGTCTTTCTTACCATTGCTACCATTGGGAAAAGAAATGAAAAAATGTAGGTGAGAGATGTGGCCCTGTGTCTGTTGTCTATCGAGAACTCAGCAGGATGAAAAGACACATTTGACTAAATATTTCCAGAAAACCTAACAGCAGTAACAAAGACAGGAATGCCATCCATTAGCCTGCTCTTTATTCGTATGTGGGAGTAGGCAAGGAATTGAAATTGGCAAGCCGATTTGTGCCTTTCCTCAACCTTTACGTCTTTTTATTCAATGGAGATGGCAGCCCTTTCCATTCAGCACCACTCAGGATCCCTTGGTTGTGTTACTGTCACCTTGGTGAGTCTCAACCACCTTGAAATGTCTGATCTTGCTAGCCGAAGTCTCAAGCACTGTATCTCAAAGGGTTTGCGTGTGTTTTCATGAGCTTACAACCCACGATAAACACATAATATTGCCAGGTTTAAATTTAATAAGCATACACTACACAAAGGATAGCTAGTACATCTATTTAAACACAAAACAAGCAAATGCAATTCAACTGTGTGCAGTGGCTCTGCATTATGTTTATTCTAGAATAAGCAGTATTTTTAAATTCATTTTAATCTTTCAACTCCATAGGAAGGTCAAGATCATTAGACATTTTTCTTGGACTGTTTAATTCATTGTTCCCATTTACATAGCTGCCTTCGTTATCATGCAGATATAAAATGATAGGAAAAATTTATAGAGGGAGGCTATCTTTAAAATATGCATTAGTGTGGAGAATAAATAATATTCATTATCATAAAAATTGTGAGTTTTTTTAAGTAAAACTTATGTTGAAATGGCTTTTTTTGAACCCTAAAATATAGTTTGAAAGGGGAACAAATGTTGGCAAGGAATAAAGAAAAAAATAGAGGAATAAAAAAATTATTAAACCATTATCTTTCTATATTTATTATATTTGATGATCAAATTTTGGTGAAAAGGCATTCCAATTCTCAAGATATGCACATTAGCAACAAGGAATATATAAACAATGTTATTTCATTCACATTTAAAGTTAGACTGTTTTATGTCTTTGTTCACGCAAGAGCTGGGGAAAAAAAGCAAAGGCCAGTTCTTAAGCCAATCAAACGTTTTACTCCCACCTTGTGGCAATGTGGCTGCATGGCTGGTTTTCCAAATATGAGAGCTCAGAATTTGGGTTGAAAATTACTAATCTTTATATTATCTTAACCACTGATGAAAATAAGACTGATTAGGAAGGGGCTTTGTGATTCATCCAATACAGACATCTGTGATGCAGGGATCTTACAGTATGCAAATCAGCAAAGAGTGATGTAAACAGTTCTGTGGAACAAATAGGCTTCTTTTCCTTAGCTTGGATATAGAATGTGAAGAAATTTGTACGCTCCTCTTTGTTACCAACCATACTAACATGCTCTGTACATCAAAATTCAAAATGATTTTCAATTTCAAAATTATTTCACAAACCCAGTTTAGACTATTAACAAAAGCATGCCTTCTCATTGTTTCCTTTAGCATTAAAAAACATACAAAGAAATGTAAGATACCTCCAAAAAGATACTACATAAATTAGATTTTCTAGAGAAGTAGGAAGAAAACTGAACTTGAATGCTTATTTATGAGATATTTTTTCGTTCTCTTTCCTTTTCTTTTTTCATTTCTATGGATTGAGAAATATATAGAAAAGAGATCCTTGGCTGGCAAGAGCGAGAAATAGACCTGACAGTGTCTTTTATATCCTGAAACTCCTGCTTATTCCACAGTTTAGTATCCCAAACTATCAGCCAAAACTCCACCGGTCTTCTCCCTCTCAGATTGATTTTATTATCTCTCTAATTCAGTTTAACATTCACCTTTATTAGAATGGAAAGTCAGCTTCTCTCAGCTAGAATGAAACAAGCCTGGACCCAGGGACTCTTTCTCCTATACTGCAGCCAAGGGGCTTCTTAAAGGTGTCTGTGAGTCCTGCCCCTTTGTGTTTCACCACTGCCTGGCAATTTCTGGAGACAACCAGCTTTTTATTTTCCATGGCTCTCTACACTAAAATCTGTGCTAGTGTGATGACAATTTGACTGACTATTAGACCTCTGTCAGAGGTTTGGGTTGCCGTTACATTCAAACTCACCAGACAGAGTTCAGGGGAATACAATTAAATGCATTTTATTGCTCCACAAATGTAGTTAAGTATGAGTGAGGAGTTAGCCTAATTTAGGAAAACAGAATTTCTAATTGATTTGAAATCGAATATTCCCTTTTTGTAAAGTGTTAAAGAAACAAATCTATTTAAATTCCATTTTTTAAATTTGTGAGATGTACTGTGATTCAAGTTTAATTTTTTATGCTTCCCAAATTTTGAGGATCATGGCTAAGAAAAGTATTTTGATTTCAGTATATTTCAGTCCTTAGAGTGTTCAGATTATATTTTTTTAAAAAACCTTTGTTTTCATTCAGATGCCTGCATTTTTTGGTCTCTAAATATAGGTAATAGAAGACATGAGGGTTACCTCCCCACCCCACACTACTTAATTAATTACATTATTCACTATCTAATTGATGTTATTAAATTGCAAAAGCAATCCATTCTTATTAACATGATTATTTTGACATTCTTTTCCTTAAATACCATTTTAGGCATTTTAACATACTTAACCAGAAACTTTTTCCAAGTTTGTAAATGATGATGTCAATTTTAAAATGCTGGTCACTTAGCTATTCAACTCTTCAAGATGAAAATGTATAGGGACTAAATCAGTCTACAAAAATCTTCAGTATCCACTTTATTTCATATATAATATTAACTGCTACATAACTCATTTCCCATTTACAAAAATCATATAGAAGAGCTTTCCTGTTAAACATCTTTAGAGACAGAAAAGAAAAATACATACTTCTTATTTTCTTTCTTAATATGTGCTTCTTTTGTATGTGAGTAAAGTCTTTTTTCCACAAAACCATCATTTTGAGTTGGTCCAAGTTGGTTCTGCGTATCTCCTCACACTCTCTGCCTGTATCATTATCTGAATGACTCATGTGGGAGAATTTGAGTATTGTTTATCGATGTTGCACTCCTACCTGACTGCATGTTAAACCAGTCTGCCATCCCTTCAGGAGGTAAGCTGCAGTAATAAATGAAGTTGGAATTCTTTATTTCTCATCTGGCACAAGTCATTAGTTTTCTTAGAGGAGGCAATGCAAGGTTACATTCCAGTCTTGAATTTCTTTTCTTTCTCCATCCCTAAGAATTTTTCTTTCATTGTGAAAGCTTTTATTTTTTTTCCATTTACTATATTATTTTTTTCATATGGAATTTAATCCCAGGTGTTTTCACAGAATACTAAGGATTTTTTTTTTTTTTTTTTTACTTCGGGACAAACACCCCAACAAGAATTTGCACTATCAACTATAGTTTTTTATCTCCTAAATACCTAAATAGTAAATATCTTTGGATCAGACTGAGCATACTCTAACATGGCAAGAATATGTTCTCTACTTCTAACAGAAGCAAGGCACTCAGACTCAAAACATCATAAATAGTTAAAAATTATTTTCTTAAAATTTTTTTACTCTTAAGTTAAATAGATGGTAGTAACTGTATAACTTATATAAATTGCTTATGTTTTTTATACCTAAATTTATTACCTTCAAAATTTCTTGTGATTACACATGTAGAACAAATCATTTTAGAAAAATTGGATGAATGAGCACAAGAAAGTAAATACTAACAACAATATAACCACGGCCTAGAGAAAATCACTGTTGATGTTTTGTAGTAAACCTATCTAAACCTTAAATATATACTGCTGTAAAAATGTTCCATAGAATACTTAACTCAGGCTCTATTGTTGTACATTTAGGGTATTTGCAATTTTACTCAATGAACATATAATGAATATGCATCTGTCTACAGATCTATGGAAAATTCCCTAGGGCGTGTTTCTACAAGTGGCATTGTTGAGTTAAAGGTACACAAAAACTTTTAAGGCAAGCCGTTGGGGAAAAACATGATTTACTTTGCTACCAGCAGTAACTGAAAAGAACTATTTCCCTGCAACTTTGCCAACACTGGATAATATGTGTTTATTATTACTCTTACAACTTTGTTAAGGTAAAGTGGCACATTGTTATAATTTTGATGAGAATATAAATATGTATGTAAAAGATGAGTTGATGAAAGGAAAGAATGTCAGAGAAAATTCTACTTTCAAATGACAATATAAACTTAATTCTTCAACCCTCTCTTAATTGAAAGTCTAGTTGTCATATTCTGTTCATCACATCTTTTATTTGGAATGTGTGACTTCCCTCTCAGTCATTTTAATATTCACTAACCACTTAGAAAACTATATTTGCTCTTTTCTACTTACTTTTAGCTCAATGGCAAAAAAAAAAAATTACAGTCTTAAGAGTCTTAGATACTTGAACACTATAAACCTCGTACAATTTATAAAAACATGGATTGTTTTAGAATATAAAGTTTGAGCCAATAAGGAAATTTCAGATCCCTCTGTAAGCTCTCAAATTATAATATATGTACCAATGTGTCATTTTGTAGGCTCAGAATAGACTTCTAAATATAGGTTAGCAATAGAGAGGAAAAGTACTACAGAAGGAACAAAGCTCAGATGCACACATAGGTAAGTAACAGGTTTGCAGAGTGGATAGTGACTTACACTGGTCAGGTTGGCTGCTAAATCCATGCATTACTATGTGAAAATACAAGTCAAAGCCCACGGACCAAAAATCTAAACATTTAAAAGTTAAAAATCCAGCTATGTTTACAGCTAGTACAAGTTTTTCCTCAGGGTCACTCAGTTTGCACCTTGAGAATTGCCCTCAGGACCAAGCTAAAGAAAGAGATCCTAGGGCAGTACTGCCTACTTGAAAGCACCAATGTCCTTGGTCAGGGGAAGGCAGAACCTAGTCCAGTGATCAGGTTTCGGGGAGAAAACCAATTTGAAGATGAATTTGCACAAGCTTCCCTGGGAGCCAGGGCTAGCAGGTCTCCCTCTACTATGCCTCACTTTTCCAAATCAAGATTTCCAGGCAGTTTGAAACCCGCCTAGGAGGATATCACCAGAACAGACGAGAGGGCAGCAATGTAATCATCTTGAGAAACATCAGTTTATGTCCACTTCGGGTGACTGGGACAGCCAACTCTAAGCAAGATCAGCCACTTTTCTCCAGTTACCCAGAACAAAAGTATGCTTTTTCCTCTCCTCACATACACTGCCCTGCCTCAGCCCCTACCTTCGCTGGGAGCACGGTCCCGTTCAGTGTCCTCTTTCCTCAGTTCTGCTTCATTCATTAGTTGTCAAACTTTACCAAAAAAACAAAACAAAATAAAACAAAACAAAAAAACCTTCTTGTGGTACCAGGAAAGGGAAAAGTGATTTTTATTTTGGTTTTTGTGATGTTTGAGGCCCTTAAAATGGGGTCCCAGGGCAGAAACGCCTCTAGTCTAGGTCTAAGGATGACTGTCAGTTAGTAAACCAAATTGAGTGATTGGGTACCAGTGCACAAGCTCAGACTCATTAGGGACTTGCTTATCTTAATTAGTATAATACTTTGTTGATTAAAGAATATCATTTTGGACCAGAAGTGGTGGCTCACGCCTGTAATCCTGGCCCTTTGGGAGACCAATGTTAGAGGATCGCTTGAAGCCAGGAGTTTGAGATCAGCCTGGGTAACATAAGGCAAGATCAGCCTTGTTACTAAAAAAGTAATAATAAAAATAGCTGGGCCTGGTGGTGTACACCTGTAATCACAGCTTCGCAGCTACTTAGCTGCTCCAGAGACTGAGATGAGAGGATGGTTAGAGCCCAGGAATTCAAGGTTACACTGAGTTTTGATCAGACCACTGTACTCCAGCCGGACAAACAGACCAAGATCTTGTCTCAACGAAAAAAAAAAATCACTTTGCTTCTCATTATGTGAGTTTTATATCTTCTAAAATGAGTGAATTGAAGACCTTTTCTGTGATTCTGTGACAGCAAAGATCTAAAGTTATTTAATATTAAATAATTATAGGTGAAACTTTACCAGGCTTAGCATTTTCTTGAATCCATTGCCTTGACAGAATTGAATAAGGGCATTTGAACTTAATAAAAGGAGAATGAGGTCCCATTATCTTGTGACTTCAAACTGGCTACATGTGTGCATTCTGCTGGGAGGTCCACTCCATGCTTTTATAAATTACTAAGGGGAAAGAGAACTCTGTCTCTGTCTCTCTCTCTCTCTCTCTCTCTCTCTCACACACACACACACACACACACACACACACACACACACAACTAGATATATCCCACTCTAACTAATCTAGTGATATTCCAAATTTTGAGAGATAAGAAATTATGTTTAAAATCCTTTGGATTTGTCATAGTCTTAGTTTCTTCAATATCTATTTAGCACATTTAAAAATTATATAATATTTTTGACAATGCTTTTGGTATAACAGAATAATTATATTCAGAAAATACTTGAACTAGTCATGGAATTTTACAGCTTAAGCTATATAATTTATCCTGGACTCATTCAATATTATTCAAAAATAGTTTTCTTATTTAATATTACCTTTGCTTTTCCAACCACATAAGAAGGGGCTACTACGGGCTAGGCATGTTACTTTGAAAATATAAGAAAACAAAACATCTTCCTTGTTCCAAATAATTAGAATTTCGTTGGGACTCACAAGAGTAAATCGAAAGTTATCATGGAGTATGACAAGATTACAATGAAGATATGCACTGGTTTGTTAGGGTGGCACTGAAGAACATGTAAATGAGACTGGTGGGTAGGTACAGGGACGTGATGTTATGGTTCAGGTGAAGTGTCATTCTATCAACTCTGTTTTCAAAGGCTGCTTTCAAATTTTTTGTCTGACTCAATTTTAGTCAGAAAGCTCTTTTCAAAAAGACAAAATCCAGAAATTATTCATTTTATCTTTAAATATGCTTAATTTTATGCAAAACTATAAAATATTAAATTATCTGAGTCTTTTTGTGAACTTCTTCAATGGAATAGCACAACTATTTTTTGAGTCTCCAGCATATAGAAAGCATTTTATCAGGAAAAATTCAGAAATGAAAAAAAATTGATTTCTACAGTTCAAAACTTTGGCTAAGTAAAGATTTGAGTAAAATATATACCTAGATAATTTGATCAAGGTAGAAATCCTGTCTCTGATTATTCCAGTGTAAATACATGCCACTTTGACCCACTGAGGACCAGAACCATCTGCGTTATCTCAGACTGAAACAGAACTCTGTGGGAGATCTGAAAAGGCAATTGAAACCACAGTAGGGAAACTTGTTATTGGATTTTTTTAAAATCTCATGCTTTGTGACAGACTAGCATTTGAGAAGGTCAGCCTTGTTGAGGAGTGGATACTTTAATAACAAGTATCTCTTCATAACAAACTTCGTTTGATACTGTAATTGACTTCACATCTGTGAAATTTTTATTACTGTGGATTTTCATCCACACTTCGCCCGACATCCTATGTTGCTACTGACTAATGTCTACTTGAATATCACAGACCTGAGATTACAAAGTGGGCTATGTGGTTGATAGCCTCTTTTAGGGAACCATTGCCAGCATATAAACACGACGAAAAATTTTTTGTAAAATGCTTATATTTGACCCTTGCAATAGTTATCTGTTAGTATCACGGTACCAGCAAAGCATTACTTCTCCCTCCCTGGCATCTTCATGAGTGAGTGTGAACTCCTACAGAACTGAACTAAGACTTCAACTTTTTGTAAAACTCCTTGTAAAAAACTGCCACGTGCTTGTAATTTAAAACTGTTTTGATTCAGTTTTCTTCACAATATTGTTTAAAAGATTCACGTAAATTAGAGACTAAACCCTCCCTTTAAGGTGAGATTAGAAAGACTAACAAATTATGGAGTTCAGTTAAAATGTCAAGCTTTCTTTTTTGAGACAGTCTCACTCCGTTGCCCACGCTGGAGTTCCGTGGCGTTCAAGCTTTCTTATATACAGAGTTTCTGTTACACAGACTCCCCACACAACTCAGAAGGGTGGATGAATGATTGAGGACACTAGAGAAACTCAGCCAAGCCAGAGAGCAAAAGGTCAGGCAGGATCCTTTTCCATAAACTATTAAGAAGCGGGTGTCTAATAAATCTGGTTAAATTTCTTTTCTGTGATAAGGCTGGTAAGAGATATCACAGCACATTTGATGCTATAGTGATTGTTACACCAAACCAAGTTAGGGTAGGCAGAGGTTTGGTGTAATCTGGTGCAAGACTCTCAGAGATATAAAGGCTGAAAGCTGGCTTTGACAGGCAATGCGATATTAAAATAAGCAAGCAGGCGAAATCAGAAAGAACACATAGAACTAAGCAGTGCAATGAAGAAAACAGAACCAAATCGGCTTTCCATTTAATAATCCCACATAAATGCAGATAATGTCTTTTGCTAATATTTACAATGTTTTCTAATAGAAGTTTATATTTATTTATAAAAAGGTGAATATTGTCATTCCTCTTCACTGTAAAATTTCTTCTCCATGAAAACCCAAATCTATATCAATGACAACACCTTACACTATTCAAATGGTGAACCTAAATGCTATTCCAGAAGGAATAAAGGACGTTGCCATTTATTAAGCGGCTACTATGTACTAGAGACATAAGAGTTCAATTATTGAAATCTTCATGACTGTTTTATCTGATGATCGTTATCTTCCTTTTACAGATAATGAAATAAAAAGACTCACAAATTATATATGTTGTTCAGGTTCAAATAACTTATCAGGGGTCTAAGCTAACAGTTGACTGCAGTTTAGTTCGACACCAAAGTCCCTACTATGATTATTACTGTTTTTTTTACTGTATCTCATTCTTCTGACATTGTAGGTAACAAGGGCTGCTGACTGCACAAGGCAGCCACTTAATTAATATTGTAGGTAGACTAATTGATTTTGGTCAGTGAATGTTTAATGATAATTTCACTTCCTCCCTTGATGACTCTAGTTGCAGTTAACGAGTCAAGAATGTGCTGATTATTCTGAAGCACTAAAGAATATTCATAAAAAGTAAATTGGAAAGGGAGTGCTATTTCTATGAAATATAAATATTTTATGTAATTGCATTATCATTATGATCACAATCTTTCCTCAAAGTCATCCTAATATAATGTTCTTTGTCCCAAAGTAAAAGCAGTGCAACTATTATGTCAATTCTTACCAAGACATGTAGCAAAATATTTATTGACAGGAAAGAGTATTTATGATTTCCCACTAACTTTTCTAAGTTGGAAAATTGCGAAAATGTTAATATTTTCATCATTTAAATAAAAGATTTTAATCTACTATAAGACAACTACTGGTATGAATATATTTTATAAATTATTATAAACTTCATGATATTGATTCTTTTAGATATGTTGTAATTTCTTCTGAAAAATACTCGTAAGCTCTCTTTTCCACCTTCCTCAAGAAACTATATTCTTATACACTTTGCATTTTATCTTGTCCTTACCGTCTCCCTTTTCTTTCTTTGGCTGTTTGATTTTTTCTCTTATATCTATGATGGATCTTTCTCAGACTTTTCCTTTTCCTTTGATTTCTAAAATATTTTTAGTCCCAAATTTCACCCCTCTAGCTAATCTCTTATATAATATTTCATCTACTTTGTTTTATTGTTTCTATTTTGTTTATTCAAAATTTATTGAATTATCCATCTTACTTGTTTTTTGCTTGTTTGTTGTCACTCGAATTCAAAACAAATACCAATTTTCTTTATGTTGAGACTTCTCCTTTTTGTTAATGAAGGCATTTGAAACTAAACATGATCAATAGAGTATAGTTTTCTCTTCGTCTTATAAAGATTTTGGTATGAATTTTTCTTTGTTTCATTGCTTTCTAGAGATATACTGATTTCTCATTTAATTTTTGCTTTAACCCAAGTATTATGTAAGAGTTTGCTTTTAATTTCCAATCATTAAAGATTTCTGTATCTACCTTTATTACACATTTCTAATTGTATTTGATTGTATTCAGAGAATGAGGCTATCAAACCTCTACTTTAAAATGATAAAAGTCTTGTTTATTGCCATTTTTTTAAATGTTTCTATAAAAATTTAACAAGAAAGATATTTTTAATCAAGAATTCATGTATAACTATTAAAGACTGTTAATTGAATAATTCAATTGACTACAGAGATGCAGTATACCCTTACCTTATAAGTATATGTTCATCAAATTGTCTTTGCATTTCTAATTTTTGTTTTACATTATATATATATATATAGTGTCTGTGTGTGTGTGTGTGTGTGTGTGACTAATTGCTGTGTTGTTTGGTGCATACAGGTTTATACAGGTGACAATTTCTTTGTAACTCGTGTCTTTATATAAGAGATTAGAAACTCTTTGCTGACTGCATAATGTCCAACTTATCTTTAATTTTGTCCCTTTTTTTCCTAAGAGATTCCCAAATTTTTTCAGATATCTTCGAGATATCCTTTGAAATCAAGGAAGTTGGGATTATTCCTGTACGCCCTTTGGCAGATAAGTTCAGAGTAAATGTCTGGTAAGAGAGAAAGGCACAAGGTACCTTTTCATTCTTGCTTTTAGATATAATTGTGTAAGGAAGTGAGGTGTAGAGTTGCTGCAATATGAGTAAAATGCCTTAAGAATGACAGAGATGACCAGAAGAGTTCTGAGATCACTAAATCACTAAAACAATGCCAGCTCTTTCTCTGGATTTTTTTGGTTGTCAAACTAAATAAATCCATATTTAATCATTAATCCACTTTCAGATGATACTCATTGTAATGTAAACCCCAACAGGACAGAGATTTTATTTGTTTCTGTGATCTTTTTCAAAGATGTATCTCTAGTGCTTAGAACATTGCCTAGCACAAAGTAATGCTCAAGAAATATTTGTTGAATGAATGACTATTATGTATACTGTTAAAGAAAATATTTACATATTATTTTTATAACATTCACCCTTCAATTCCATCACACCTAACACTAAAACTACTGCTGCTACTTTTCTTGGTTTGTTTGCATTTTTCGGGTACCTCTTTGTCTACATGTTCATTTTCAACCTTTCTTTTATCACTTCGGTTTAAGTCTGTTACTTAGAGCTGAGTCGTTTTTAAACTTAACCCAATAGGTTCCATCTTTTAATTGGAGATTTTAGCATACTCTCATTTAGTTTAAGAGAATTTCTTTATTTCATCTATGAAGATGTTTATATTTTTAGTTTTTTTCCTTTATTGCCTTTAATTTTTTTGTGATTCAATCAAGAAAGTCCTTATTAATCAAGAGAACTATTATAGTTTGTGCTTTCTAATAATAATGGTTATCTTTCCTTAGCTGATGCTCATAATAAAGTGCACATTTCTTCATTGCTATATAGAAAGAAAGTACCAGTTATTTTCCCCACTAAGATGTTCTAATCTGTTTACTCTTTTGCATTTTGCCAAATAAGATAAGCCTTAAGAAGATGTTCTTATTCCCATTTTCCTCCCAGCACTTTGTAAATGAGAATTTCAAAGCATGTTACTGCTCCCTAGAATCTCAAGGTAGTTTATATAATTCATTATTTACTGTTATTAGAATTTCTCTTGAACTATGTTTCTTTTCTTTAGGAATCTTGATTTAACAGTGTGGTCTTATAGATTTAGATATAACTATAATGTTCGCCAGTCTTTTCTCTCATCTTCTTCTTCTGTGCCTCAAAGTCTCTGGTATAATTCAGGTGTGGTTTGGTCAGAAGTCTTTATCAATAATTTTCCTAGCTGAAGTAGCTGGGGCTACTCTTTGGACTTTTTTATGTCTGTGGATATCATTTATAAATGATATCACTACTGTATATTTTTTCCTTTCAGTAGTTTGTAATTGCTCCACTATTTTCCAGCTTCTCAATTTCCAGATAAGAAGTCTGATACTTTCTCATTAGTTTTTCTTTGTAGGAAAAACACTCCAGTAATAAATATAGACATACCTATACATGTTCTATGCACACACAAACACATACACACACACATGCACTCACACACACTCCACGCACATCAAAATTACACCATAAAATGCTGAGGCATGTACATTTATCAATCAATGTTACTTGGATCTTGATGAGTCTTTTTGACCTGTAAACTCATTTTTTAACAGAGAATTTTTCACAGAGAAATTATATTTTATTATGTATGGTTTCATCTTCTATTTCTTATTTCTTTTCCAAATAGTAAGTCTCCTGAATCTATACCCAAGCATTATATTAATATTTTCCAACATAATTTAAATCTAATTCTATTTTGCTTTTGTGATTTGAGCTCCTTCTTAAAGATTGTTAAAGAATAAACTGTGGATTCAGCAGTAAACTTCCATTTCTCAAATTTACCTATTATATGCTTCAGTTTGAAAATCGTGCTTATTAGACTGAGGACATCATTTTTTGTGTGTTAAGTAGAAATCCACTTATGCCTTTTTTAGTAAGTAGTAGAGTATATAATGTCATGAATTACAAAGTGTTCAGTCTGTAAATTCTTTTTCTCCCTACTTTAAAGACTTTTTAATCATCCTGGTCAAAACCTTCTTTTGACATTTTAAAGTGACCTAAAATAAAAGTAAATAATGAAATCTATCCCCAAAGCAAAGTGACAAGAAAGTGGAGATTTAATGGAAATTTAGAAGGGTATATGACTGGTATTCTCCCAAAAATGAGATAAAAGAAGCAGATCAAAATTATTTGTGATAATCAAAACATATTGTTTCTGAGGTGTCAAGGGAATTCCTTAGAAGATATTTTCTGTAATTTATTTTGAATAATTCTAAAATAAGAACGTTAGCATCACTCTTCTGTTAGTAATCAGAGGTGACAGTAAAATAATATGAGAAAAAATAAATGAAACAAATAGAGTAAAAATTGTACCTATTCTTAAAGGTATATATAAAAGTAGGAGAATTTTAAGGGTATACTATTTAGAAATTGAATTTGTTATATTGGAGTAGGGAGATGTATCATTTTGACATCAGTGAATTCCAGGAATTTATACAAGTCACCAAGGCCATGTGTAGGAAGAGAAAAATAAGGAGGAAAATACAAATGTTTATATTCTTCACATGTTACTACTTTGATAACACAAAAACACAGACAGATCTTGACACAAGGAAGCAGAATCAAAGGAAGACGAGACTAAGTAAGCAGAACTTTATTACCTTGTCAATACCTCTTAAATAATAATAATGTAAAAATGAGAATAAAACATGAAAGAATTCAAATTAGGCAACATTTTATCAAGGTTTCCGTAGAGAGAACCTAGGGGGCACAATCTGAAGAAGCATTGGTGAGGGAGTGAATTTATGATGCATAGACAAGATAAGACCATAATTTGAATTGAATATAAAAATTTTAAATCAAGCCCGCATATGTGATATCACTCAGGATAACTGGTGTCTATTGTTTTTCCACCTTACTTTAATCTAAATTTTATAGTTTAGTTTCTTGGGACTATTTCGTAGCCAGCTCTATCCATCTACATAATTGTCTGTAGGGATCCTAAAAGATTTGAATGGTTTCCTCCTGGTGAAGTGACTAGAAATGGACATTCATGAACTAATATTGGTTCAGTTGAGTTTAGAGTCTACAAACTCACCTACATTCTACAGTAGTATAGATACAGTGACCTGTTACAGCCTTAGAACTTACTTTAAATTCAAAAGGAAGATATACAACACTATCACACTTTCTGTGTTTGGCTCAATATTAAACAGGGTTTTCACCATGGACCAGCACTTGTCAAGTAATTAAGATGGATTTTTTGCACAAAAGCATTAAGATCATGCCCAGAGAAAATAGATTCAACCTTTACAAATCCAGAAAAATCCATATTCCTTATTCAAATCTGTGGTTTCTAAAAATTCATGTGGCTTCTTAAAAGCTCATGCATCTTAGATGCTGAAGAACATTTACACTATTTATAAATGAAAGCATCACTAAATGTCAGAATTGTAAAAATCATTTCCTATGAACCATTTTCTTCAGAAGATTATATTTTCCAATGTTCTTGCTGCCGTGACATAATACACTTGCCAAATAATTTTTTTTCATCAACAAAGAAAGTTTGGTATAATACCACAGCCTCCTTTTTTATTTATTTTTTTTTTACTCAAACATAGATCACTTGGAAATTTTTTAAGTCTAAACCAGCAAGAATAAAAAATTGTAATGTCATTTCTTTGGAAATTGAATGAGGATTATTTTAAATAGAAAAAGTGTTGCATGAATCTAATATTGCCTATTAAATCTATTTTCCCTTATCTGCTCAGATGGAGAACCTCATAATTCTGATAAATATGACTCATATTCGTTGTTATATATCTGCTAGATGGCATAACATAATGGTGAAGATGATGACGACAGCCAGCATTAAACAAGTATTATGTGTCATTGTGTTCTGCATTTTGCATATAATATCTTATTTAACCTTCAAAACAGATCTTAAAATATATAACATTATCTCTCCATATGCTTATACAAAATAGAGGCATAGAGAAGGTAAATAACTTGCCATGGGCCATATTTCTACTAAATCAGCCTCAAGATTTCAATCCAGTTCTGTCTGACCTCACAACACAAACTCCCTGTTATGACAAATGGAATATTGCGAATGACTAATTCTCAGGTTTTGTGAAGTTATTTTATCAAAAATTTAAATGATGTTCTGTAAATGTCTGCTAAGCCCATTTGTTCTAGAGTTCTTTTAAGTTCATTGTTTCTTTGTTTATGTTCTGTTTGGAAGATCTGTCCTGTTCTGTCAGTTGAGTGTTGAAGTCCCTGGCTATTACAGTGCTGTGTTTAACATTTTGTTGAGATCAAGAAGGATTTGCTTTATGAATCTGGGTACACCTGTGTTGGGTGCATAAATATTTAGAATTGTTATGTCTTCTTATTGAATTGTTCACTTTACCATTATATAATGACCATCTTTGTCTTTCATTACTTTTGTTGATTCGAAGACTAAGTTATCTGATATGAAAACTGCTATACCAGTTTTCTTTTGGTTTCCATTTGCAAGGAATATTTTTTCCATATCTTCACCTTGAGTCTGAATGAGTCCTTGTGGGTTAGATGTGTTTCCAGAAGACAGCAGGTACTTGGCTTGTGTATATATATATATATATTCACTCAACCAGCCTGTGTCCATTCAGTGGGCAGTTTAAGCCATTCACATATATTGAAAGAATTGATAGGTGGGGTGGATTTCTGTTCATCCTGTTGGATTGAATTTTGTTGCTTTGTTTTATGTCTTGAGCCATTGTGGTATCTGGCCTTTGACCTTTAGCTTTTGAATAATTTTACACTGGTGAGTATCTGTTGTGCTGATCCATGTGTAAGGCAGTTCTGATTACTTTCCACAGGGCAGGTCTTGTTTGACAAATTCCCTTAGTGTTTGCTTGTCTGAGAAAGAATTTCTTTTCCCCTCATATGTTAAACTTAATTTTGCAGGAGGCAGAATTCTAGGCTGGGCATTATTCTGTTTGAGAAGACTGAGAATGGGCCCCCAGTCCCTTCTAGCTTGTAAGGGCTCAGTTGAGAAGTCTTCAATTAGTCTGCTGGGTTTTCCTTTGTAGGTTACCTGCTGCTTTCACCTTACGGCTCGTAAGAGGGCCTCTTTTGTGTTTATTTTGGCCAATCTGATGACTTTCTGTTTGCAATGAGTCTCCCAGGAGTCCTTTGAGCTTCTTATACCTGGATATCTAGATTTATAGCAAGGCCAGGAAAATTTTCCTCAATTATTCCCACAAATATATTATCCAACCCTTGTGAATTTTCTTCTTCACTCTCAGGGATACCTATTATTCTTATGTTAGGCCTCTTCACATAATCCCATATTTCTTGTAAGCTTTGCTCTTTTACTTCTCTGCTCCATCTCTGCAACTGACTTATTGTATTGAACGATGTTGTCGTCAGGCTCTGTGATTCTTTCTTTTGTTTGATCCACCTACTCTTGAGGCTTTCCACTGTATTTTGTAATTTCTTGAATGAATTTCTCATTTCTACAAGTTCTGTTTGATTTTTCTTTAATATTTCAATTTCTTCAGTGAATTTTTCATTTATTTCCTGCATTTTTTGTGGTTTCCTTGTGTTGAGTTTCCATTTTATCTCTCATTTCCCTGAGCTTTCTTACAATCCATGTTGAAAATTCTTCCTCTGTCATTTCGATGTTCTGATTTTGGTTGGATCTACTGCTAGAGAGCTGATGTTTCCTTTTGGGGTGTCCTTTCTCTTTGATTGTTCATACTTCTGGAGTTCTTTTGCTGATTCCTTCTTGTCTTGAGCACCTGTTCCTTCTTACCTTTGGATTTTCTTTTGTTTAGATAATGACACATGCAGTTTAATCCCAGAGCTAGTAGGTGGTGCTTGTGGGTGAGAATCAATGACACCTTGTATAATGAGTCAGTAAATGTGGTAAAGGGCATGCAAATTGACTCCCTGTTAGTAGGTGGCACTTGTCAAGAGGAACAAGCTACAATGTTGGTTTTGGGTCTTGTGACCAGCTCTAGTTCCTCAGGAGAAGCACTCTAATGCCCCAGGTGGTGGGCGGGGCCCTGGAATTTCCAAGTGTGTCCTTATTCTCCACCTCATCAGAGATGGGTGGGGGAGTGAGGCTGGGCAGGGTTGGGTTGGGTGAGCCTGTCCTCAAACTCCACAAATGCTTTTAGCAGGGGGCTTAAAGGTCTGTTCCCTGCCTCTGGGCAAAGCTATACAGGGTGTGGAGGCAGGGCTGTCTGAGACCCACAGTCTGGCAGTTTGGGGCCTGGCCTCACTCCTTTCCACCCTCTCCTATTCCATAGTTTCTTCCAGGCCTCTGCCAGCAGACAGGGCCTCAAACCAGCTGAGTTCCCTCCTGATTGTGATGTGGACTGGGAGGTTTCCTGTCTAGGATCTCGGCCTGAGCTGGAAATGAAGCCCTACTGTGGGAGCAGGGGTGTCCCGTGAGCAAGCCACAGCCAGGACCCACTCTGCACTCTCACCTCTGATCTGCTTCTGCAGACACACAGGTGCACCTTGTGAGACTAATTCAGAAATATCCCTCCTGTACCCCTGGATGATGTGATCAAGACCTGGGTGTACAGGATCTGGCCTGTGGGTACATACCCTGGATCTCAGAGATCAAACCCTGACTATGCCAGGTAGAAAGATACTGGTCCCAAGTCTCTCTCTCTCATAGGGTGCCCAAGGTGATTCAATGTCCCTCCACCTCAGGGTGTGTCCCACTCTGCTGGAGTCACCAGACAAGCAGAACTTTCTACCAAAAACCACTGAATATGCATTCTTCTCATCAGTTCATGGGACATTCTGTAAGATTGACTAAATCCTAGGCGATAAAACATGTCTCAACAAATTTTTAAAAAATGGAAATTAAACCATGCATCTTCTCAGACCACAGTGGAATAAAATTAGAAATCAACTCCAACAGAAACACTCATCTCTACACAAAGTCATGGAAACTAAATAACCTACTGCTGAATGATTATTGGGTCAAGAAGGAAATTAAGATGGAAATCAAAAGATTCTTTGAACTAAATGATAAAGGGGACACAAGTTATCAAAATCCGTGGGACACAGCTAAAGCAGTCCTGAGAGAAAAATTCATGGCCTTAAATGCCTACATCCAAAAGATACAAAGATCACAAATCAACAGTCTAATGAACTGAATCAAAGAACTGGAAAAAGAATAGCAAACCAATCACAAACCCAGTAGAAGGAAAGAAATAACCAAGATCAGACCAGAACTAAATGAAATCAATGACAAATGAACTATATGAAAGATTAAAGAAAAAAATTCTGATTCTCTGAAAAGATAAACAAAATTGATACACCTCTCACTAGAGTAACCAGAAGAAGAAAAGAAAGGACTCTAATATACTCAATCAGAAATGAAAAAGGAGAAATTACAACTGATACCACAGAAATATAAAATATCATCTCTGAATATTATAAAAATTTCTATGCATATAAATGGGAAAGTGTGGAGGAAATGGACAAATTCTTAGAAACACACAGCCTCCCAGGCTCAATCAGGAAGAAATAGAAATCCTGAACAGATCAATATTGAGCTATCGCTTTACTTCTTTCATTCTTTCTCTGTCTCTATCTCTCTCTGTCTCTCATTGTCCTTTTTTTCCACAAATTAATGATTCATATTTGAATGTGTGGGAAAATGTCTGGTAGTCTCCTAAATGTAATTAAATTTTATATTAAATTACAATATAAAATAAATGTACAATAAAATTACATCAAAGGAGTTTTTTCTTAAATGTAATTAATTTGAATATTATACAAAATAACATTGGTGTTGTTCATAAAATTCTATTATTTAAATAAATATTATACATCATCTAGTTAAACATTTCTTTTTTATTATTACTAAAAATTCAATTCATCTCATATTCTAAATAATTAAAATTTCACCAATTAATTGTTAATATAAAAGAAATTGATTGATTATCTTTTACAAAATTTTGGTTCTTAAGGATAAAATGGCAAGGAATTAAAATTCAGAATTCTATTTAAAATGGCCTTCTGGTGGTAATATTTGAAAAATTCTAAATGAGCTTAAACTCCTTGATCTATAACATCAAACAACAACAACAACCAAACATTTTAGGGTTATTCATTCTCAATTATCACTTGATTTAATAGAAGAATAATGCTTTTTTTCAAGCTGAGATTAGAGGGTAAGTGAGCCAGCAAAAGATAATTAAGTTGGAACTACATTTGCTTTCTCAAATAATCAGCAATAGGAATACAGCGTAATGCTGTTTTTATTCACCAGGCACACAAGTAAATCAACTTTAATGTCAATAAAGTCAGTAATGATGGATTTCATCGCTAACATATCACTAACCAATAATGACCAGGAAGAAAGTAAGTAGCTCAGAGCAGCAGAAGTGATTTCTTTTTTCGTCCTAGGTGAAGTCAAGGGTAACCAAAAAGCCTGGTCTTTCCCCCTCTGTTATTAACTGCAAATCATTCTTGTCGTGCTAGAAAGCAGATTGTTTTTTTTTTTCAAGTGTGACCCACCATTATGTTTGGATCACATAACCTGACCTTATTCCTGGCAACTTAAATTCTATTTCCAATTAGCAAGAATGCTCATGGCTGAGGTGAAGCCTATCTTCCTATTAAGCCTTTCTTACTATATCAGTTTGAGCAGAAATTTATATTCTCTATTCCACTGTGCTGTGCTACCTGGTGACCAAACTTCCCAATTTATTTTCATTGCTATTTTTTTCATCTACCAAAAAACACAACAAATAGGCCAATTTTGAGATTTTCAATTTACGCTCTTAGTGAGTTGAAAAATTAGTCACATAAAAGTAGAGAAACAGCAAGATGTAGCAGAGGGTTTTTTTATGCAACTTAAAAAGAAAAAGACAACTTAAATGCAGCAGCCACATTTGGAACCTAACTAAAACCATCATTTTAGAAAAAGTGCTATAAATTGTGAAATTCACTCAAATTCTGTCTTTAAAAAAATACTATCATTTTATGTATGGAATGTTTAGCCCTTAGGGAATTTAGTCCTTAGCACTCTGTAGCATGTTTCAGTATTTTGGCTCACATCCAACCAATATCTGAGCAGCGAATAATGCACTTACTTCAGTTAGTCTACCCATCTGTCCTTTGCATCTGCCTATGTTTTGGATACCTCTTATTGAAAGCAATAGTGTTTCTCCCAACTTCACCATTGTCATTATGATGTTACCTAATGGGAATATAAGTCATCCCATACACACAATATTATAAATAATCTTTAATTTGTAAGAAATAAAATTTTAAAAAGATTGCAATTTCAAATAACTAATGGACCAATTATTTTCCCTCTTAATAGTTTTAAACCATCTGATTCTGCCTTGATGCTATTTTGTGCTTTACTAGAGCAGAATTAAATTGAAAAATAGATGCAATACTTATTGAAAATGTTTTCATTAAAACAGCTTGAGTTTACTAATATAGCTTCATCCTTTATGTTTAAATATAACATAATTTCTTCATTTTAAAATTTTTTCATTACCTTAAATTATGAAAAAATTATTATAAAATAAGGAATAATTTGCCATACAATTGAAAATTATTAGCTTGGTGAAGTTTAAAATCAGTCTTTCATTACAATTGTAAAATTTGATATTAGACAGAAATAAATGTTCACTAAAATAAATCTGTTCTTGATATTTTACTGACACATGCATTTCCATATACCAACTACAAATTGTATAAACTATCTTCTTCATATCTTTCAATATATTATCAAATAGCATCACAAGAGTCTGCATATAAAAGAAAGTGCTAATATATTTAAACCTCCCTTTCTTATACCACTTTAAATATTACCTTAGTAGATATTTTACTGCATATATTCAATTCTGCTTCCTGTGTGGTCTGTATTAATGCAAGTAGATGAAATATTTAAATTGCAATATGTTTATGATATTTAATCTTAAAGCTTACTATTAAGCTACTGTGGTAAAGATAAGAATTCTAACATTATTCCAAAGAAATACAGGTAGCTCTATACTACAGAGACCATAATTACATTGCTTTCAATAGTAAATAAATTAGCGAACTCATCATCTTTCTAGATTATATAGCTTTAATATTTCTTATTGCCACTTGAAAAATTCAGTATACAGATTATCCTATAATAGATATGAAAAGTCAATAAATTTAAGTGTTAGATGATATTAGGCTTTTTAAAATTACTATCTCCTATCAAATTCATGTGAAAAAAGCTATGTTCTCTATAAAAGAGAGTTTTAAAGAACTTCTCCCAGAGTTTAGTTTCTAGGAAACTACTTAACAGAGCAACCCTCCAAAAAGTAACAACTAATAAACTATGGAAAAATACAAAATAAAACTACATGAAATCTTAAGAAAATGAGAAAAAATAGACCAACTTTGAAGGAAAATCCCAATTTTAAGAAAGGGACTGATCTACAGTGAGCTTCCAAAGTTTATGGCTTTATCTCAAGGGCAGACAATGGTTGCAGCATGATACAGTGTACCAAAACTCAGGTAATAAATCTTACATATTTCAGATCTGAAAAACCAGAGGAGAGAGGCTAGGGCAACTGGAATAGCTAGAAGGGGAATAGGATAACCTGTAAAATAAAGATCAAGAGAAGAAGAGTCCCAAATACTGTGTATAAACTCTTCCCAACTCTAGTTGACCTGAGAATTACGTAGGTTGAAATCCTTCAGATTCAAATGAATTTAAGACAAAAATGGCAGAACTGAGATTTGAACTGCTGCCTACCACAGGAAAGGCAGAAGTTGCAAAATGGATCCAAGAAGTTTAATTTCCTACTAAAATTAAAATATCTACATTCTTTGAAGGAATAGGAAACCAAAGTCTCCATGAATAAACATTCAAAATACTAATACTACAATTCGAAAGTATTTGACATACAAAGAACAGAATGATATAATTAATTTTCAACAAAAAAGACAGTCAATGAGAGTCAGACCCAGGCAAGAACTATGAAGCAATTCTCATAACTATGCTCAATGATCATTTGCATTTAATAACTTATATTAGAAAAGAACAAAGGTATTTGGAAGGACCCAAAATTCTACTTTAAGAAGACAAAAAAAAGTGAACCCAAAGTTCATAGAAGGAAGAGAATAATAAATACAAGAGCAGAAACAAATGCAATATAAACCAAACAATAGAGAAAATTAGCAAAGCCAGAAGTTGGTTATTTGAAAATATCAAGAAAATTGAGAAGAACAATAACAACATCAATGAAAAAGAAACCAAACAGAAAACAAATACTAAAATAATTAAGACTAAATCTATCCATAGTAATAATTATTAAATACATTAAATATTGATGAATTAAATATTTCAATCAAAAGACAGATATTATTTACCTTTTGCTAAAAAGTTCATCCACTTTATTTTTTATTCTTATATTTTTCTATTGTAAAATTCCATTTTTCTGTAAATTTTTTCTCTGTTAAAACTACCCTTTTTATTCATTGTGATTATATTTACCTTAAATAGTTTAGCTAATTATTCCTCCACTCTTTAGAACATAATTTTTATTTCTTTATTTTTTTTTCTATTTTCAATGGTTTATTAATTTCATCCATAGATAATGTACATTAATATCTTTGGTTTGTGTCTTTTATCTGGTGTTCACAAGAATGGGTAAATATACATAGGATTTTTTTCAACTTTTTTTATAAATCAAATGGGATCAAATATAAATACTATTCTGGATATCGTTTAATTTACTAAAAATACTTAGGGAAAAAAATAAAAAGTCAACAAAATAGTGCTGCATGATTCTTTTGCATGGATGCAATTTTCATGATGTCTGTGTATCATGACTTATTCAACAATTTCTTCTACTGGTATTTATCAAATATAATACATAGGATGAGATTATGGGAGCTAAGTGTTTGTGTGTATCCTTTCATTTTCAACATTTTTTACATTGCTTTAAGTGTTTTCTTTGTGACAGTACAGAACTGCATTTTGTTTTTAACTCAATATACCAGTTTTGTTTTTTAATATGAAAATCCAAGCCATTCATAAGTGGTGTAGTGATATTATTTTTATTCCTACCATCTTGTTATATGGAAAAATATTTATTAATATTGTTTTAACATTTTACAAAAATAATGGTTTGGTAAAATCTTAACTGTTTCATACCCCTCCCCAATTTTTTGAAGTTCTGTATTCTTTTATTTATCTTCTTTTTTATTGCCCTCATAAATAACGTGCAAATTTTTAAATTGTTATATAAATTCAACATATTTTTTCACAGCTCTTTGACTTCCATTAACTCTAATTTATACGAAGAACTTAAAACAGCCGGTCCTCAAATAACATTGTTTTGTTCAGTGATATTTCATTATAAAGTTGATGAGAAAAAAATATTAGTTCCTGGCCAGGGCCACTGTCTGTGTGCAGTTTGCACATTCACCCCATGTCCCTGTGAGTTTTCTCTGGTACTCTGCTCTGGTTTCATCCCCAGTCCTAAAGATGTGCAAGTTAGGTGAACGGGCTTGTCTAAATGGTCCCAGTCTGAGTGGGTGCATGTGTGGAGCTTGCCCTCCCATGGAATGGCCTTCTGTCCATGGTGGGTTCCTGCTTTGTCTGAGCTACTGGGAATGAGCTACAGACACCTGTGATACTAAACTGGCATAAGAAGGTTAGAAAATGAATGAATCGATCAATGCAAATTATTCTAAAATAAAAATTTGTAAATATATGATAATCATACAAATGCACGACAGTAAACTATGAAATACACAAGCACTCAGTTAGACTGCCATATTTATCATGTTTTGAACTGTGTGGTGGGAGAAGGTGCTTCTTACAATTTTCATTTTTAAACATTCATTCCTTGATTTCACCTACCACCACTATGGCTGCTGTCACTCACTGATTCACCAGAAATTGGGTAAATAATTATGTTATTTGTTTTATTAACCTTTCTTAAATGTATGTATAGCTCAAATTTATTTCAATGTTTAATATTAGAAGTGACTTGGATCTTTATTTAAAAGTTTGGTGATGTTTCTGTGACCAGAAATATGTTGTAGGAACTTAACTCTTGGTTACATCAATTAGTCAGTGGTAGAATTGATTTCATTATGTCATTTCACTTAAAGTCACAGTTTCCAAGAATCTCTGGAAGATTTACTGTTTATCAATTCAATTCTTCTTGGCCTCTTGTGAACCAGGAAAAACAGTGGACTTCGATAGGACCTGTGTCAATTTTTGGTCATATCTCCAAAGATCTCTGCAGTCCAGGCTCTTCCCAGCATTTTCAATTTTCTTTACTTGTTCTTGTCCCTTGAGACATTAATTTCTAGGCTTTGTAGACTGATCCTGGGCTCTTAAGTCCCACAATAGTGCTGCAAGGTAGCCTCAAATAGAGTCTAACATCCCACTGTCCTGCAGTGGCAATTTAGCCAGGAATTTATTTGGAACCGGGTAGGAGGAGGCCACATTTGTTTCTCCTCCTTTCCAAAAGTTAGTCATATTTTTATATATTTTTTTATTTTATGTATTTGATTTTATATCTATTGATTCATATATAGTTTATTAAATTATTTTACTGTATATGTATCAATATATATGTATATATACATAAATATGTTAATTTGACTATATGTGATAAATACTTATAAATTTATGTATAGTGATTTGACTAAGATGATTTTTAATTGGTAAGAAATTGAAGTTAGCCATTTTGCAGAAACTGACAAATTAAAATGTCCACATATCAATATTTAAATTGATGTCACTCTACATAAATGCCTGGTTGCACGGTAGATATAACCCTATTTCATCATCATTAGCCTATGTGTCAATCTTTATTATGTGTGTGACATTATGCATTGATATGTGTCTAAACCAATCAAAAGTGTTCTCTTTAAATGCATTCCGGGTTTACTATGTAAAATGAAAGGTACATTATTTACATGGGTAGCTTAAGAACAATTCTTAAAGCATAATTTTTGTACCTAGGTAAAATATTTCATTATTCATCTCAAGCAAGAGATTAGTTTATGCTAAAATTTCTCATGAAACAAATTTATCATTGGAGAAGGTCACATCTTTGTGGAGAAAATCACCCACATCTTTGTATAATATATAAAATAAAGAGTTTTATTTTCTTGTCATATGCAGTTGAAAGTGGTAATCTATATGCCATGTCTTTATATTCAGTAGCAATCTATTCTAAATCTATAAATTTAAATTGCATCCAGTCGAAGCCTTTTAGGAGTTTCTAAAGTATCTATTTAATTTTGCTAGCCTAGGATTATAAGAAGCAGATGATAAAATTAGAATTATGATTTTATTTACATGTATTAATATTGCATAGTAAATGAAAAGTATACACATAGAATATTCACTAACCCTTTTCTCTAGCTATGTAGAGGCGTAGAAATGTTATCCTTTAAGGTTTGAGTTAGTTCATATTTTAGAATTAATTAATTCTTATCATTTCTACAAAAGAGAATGGCAAACACGGCAACAGCTAGAATACACCAAAGAACATTTTTTTTTCTTGGAAGCATATTGTATTCCATAGTAGTTAAAACTGGAAGAAAGAGGAGCTATTCCTAATACTGCTTCCAAAAACTGATTTACATTTAAAAATTATGTGTTTATTCCTTTATTCATTATTTAATCACTGCATTGAACAGATAGGGAGCAAAGAATAACATTTGTCTTCTGTTTTTAAGGGGTTAACAGTCTGATTTTGAGGGCAGACCCATAAATGCCAGGTATAGGGCAATTATACTTGAGAGATTCTGGAACAACTCTACAGAAAAGACTTTTTATTGGGTATGATACTCATGTTTTAATGATACTCATGTGTTTTCCAGAAAGAATTTGGGAACGGTAATTAAAGAGATCAATCACAGGCAGAATAAAATGTTTAGGTAAAGTTAATAAAGAGAAGAAGTTTAGTGCAATTGCAGCATATTGTGCCAAGGATACAGAGTGTAGGCTATAACTTAAGCGTAGCTGAACAGATGGGTGAATCGCTGTGAAGATAATGTTTTACACACATTTGATGAGGAAATTTTCTCCTCAAGCTTCAAACATATATAGATATTTAATAAAATAAAATGTATTTTTAAAAATACTAAGCCAATTGTGCAACTAAGGAATAGGAATGGCCAAGTCCCAGGGAAGAATAGGATTGGGAAAATTGAAAGTCAGAGAATTGTGCAGAGACTGAACCTATAAGGTTATGGTGGTAGCATAACTTGGCATACCCTCAGGAACAAAGAGCTGGTATTTTAAAGGTATGAGAGAATCAGGCTTATGCAAGGCACAATTGAACACTCATGCTTGCTTAAAACTAGGAGGTGCGTTGCAGTTATTACACGCAGATAAATTAATTTGAAACTAGTTTAAAAATGAGAGAAACACACAGAATCCCAACTGTAACAAATAAACACAATCATATGGAGTGATAAAAATACCTCTAGAAAACGGAAACCACAACACTTCCATAGGAAACAACCCCTCTGAAGATGAGCTCACAGTCAAAAACTACAAACCGCATAAAAATACATTCTACTGTCACAAGAGCAAACAGACAATCTACAGAATGGGAGAAAATTTTTGCATGCTACAAATCTGATAAAGGGCTGATAACCAGAATCTACTTAGAACTCGGGAAAACCAACAAGAAAAAAATCAAACGACCCTATCAAAAAATGGGCAAAGGACATGAACAGAAACTTTTCAAAAGAAGACAGAATAATGGCCCAAAAACATATGAAAAAATGCTCAACATCTCTAATCATCAGGGAAATGCAAATTAAAACCACAATGAGATATCATTTATTTCCAGTGAGACTGGCCTTTACCAAAATGTCCCAAAACAATAAATGTTGGCATGGATGCGGAGAGATAGGAACACTCATGCACTGTTGGTGGGATTGCAAACCAGTGCAACCTCTGTGGAAAGCAATAGGGAGATACCTTAAAGAGATACAAGTAGAAGTACCATTTGATCCAGCAATCCCATTACTGGGCATCTACCCAAAAGAGCAAATGAT
>CAUYSK010111438.1:0-140686 GCA_963575035.1 Avahi laniger
ATTGCAAGGGGTGTAAGCCATTGGGGGTGCTTTCTAGTTAGGGTGGTTGGGAAAAGTCTCTGAGAAGGTGACCTTTGAGCAGAGACCATAATCAATTCAAGTGAGATACAAGATCTGAGAGTCATGCAAAGATCTGCAGAAAGACCCAGAAACCTTGAGGGAAGAGCCCAGGGAGATGCAATCTGGCATCAGGGACAGCGTTCTTACCCTGTGCTCAGGGGACCAAGGAGCCATGCTGAGGTCAGTGGAGAACCAGGATAGTCAGTAAAGAGAGTCATTCACCACAGAAGGTGGGAGTAATTGTGCCACCTGCTGCTGAACCTTTGAGTCAAATGAGTAAAGGGAAGTGACCGCGAGGTTTGGCAGAATGAAGATTGTTACCGACTTTGGCAAGAATAGTCTCTGTGGGTGATGAAGATAAAAACCTGATAGTTGTAGGTTGAAGAGAGATTATGAGACAAACAAGCAGAGACAGTAAATGCAGACAACTTTGTGGAGGAGTTTGGCTGTGGGTGGACCACAGGCCCTAGGGAGGGCATTGTTTTAAAGATGCGAGCTGTTAGAGCATCATCATCAGCAGATAGACATGGCTCTGGAAAGAGGAAGAAAGCCAAGAGTGAACATAAAGTGGTCATTGCAAGGGGGGAGTGTGGTCTAGTGGTGACATTTGTCTTAGAGGGGTGCAAGACCACTTCCTCCACTCTGTAAAGAGGGAAGGCAGAGGATGTGTATAAAACACAGCCAGGAAAATCAATTAGATGGTGCCAAGGGGGCATAGTTCTTCCACTGCTTCTATTTACTCAGTGAAATATGAAGTCATATTAGTCCAAGGAGAGAAGGGTATGAGAAGTTAAGGGATGTGAGAGAATTGACTCTAGAAATGTATTGGGAAACCTAGGCATTGCTGAGGTTCGACTTGGGAATCGCAGTCATCAGTTTGAAGTGAGACCTGTCAACACAGTTGCATAGCTGTCTCCAGCCAGATTCAACTGCAGGGGCACAGGGCAGAGGTTGAACATTGAGTTGTTTTCCCAGGCAATTGAGATAGAAGGAGAGAGAAGAAGGGTAGTGAAGGATGTGTGCAAAGGAGGGATGATGAGGATGGATGGATGGATGTGGAATCTAACCTGGACCAGGAAGGAAGTGAGCATATTAGAGACATAATAAAAAAATGGCAAAGTCAATGGCTTGGTAGACCCAATGATGTCAAATACAGGTATGAGAGGAAGTGAGCTGGAAACACTGGGGCAACGGTTACCATGGAGATGGTTACCATGGTGATGGTTGCTTTCCGCAGGAAGTCTTCTTGGCATCTGGGTGGTAACACTGAGGCCTGTCGTTTTCTTGTCCACACAGCAGGGCTGGCTAAAGATAAAGGGTGGGACAGGGCAAATGGAGTCCAGAGAAGTTACTGGATAACGTAGGGAACCTTGGCATGTTGGCCGGGGCTGACCTCCACTAAGAATGAGGGGTAGAAACTAAAATAGGGTGAACCAGGAACAATGAGAAAAATCTGGGGGCAAGATGCTGGTGGAAATGGGAATCAAAAGTAGACCCAGAGCAGGGAGGGTGAAGCCAGAAGCAAGTGGGAGTCGGGCGATGGAAGAAACATACACTGCAGACAAAGGTCCAGAGTCTTCTGAATTCACCACCATCCTTACCGTTCCACACTCACGAGTCTCTGTCCTTGAATCTCGAAAGCACCGTGTGGCTTTTGACAGCAGTGGGTGTCACAGTCTCATGGATGATGAACAACACGGTGGGGGATAGGACAGTGGAGCAACGCCAGGTCAATGCCCCCTGGGCTGTGTGCCTTGTAGGAGAGTGGTCATTTCTGAGGGTCCAAGTTAGCAAAAGAGCACCTGCTCCACGTCTCCCCTAACTCAATATTTAATGGGCAAAGAGATAATCAAGGTGATCAGGTAAACTAAGGGAAGTTAGAAATACTGGGTTTTAGACCCAGTTCTGCCACAAAACAATTAATTAAAAATTTAACTTTGGCAGATTCAATAACTACAAAAGAATGTTGGGAGACATTATGGTCAAGAGCAGTGTTTTTCTTTTTTTATTTTTTCTTTCTTTATTTTTTTTTATTTTGAGACAGAGTCTCACTTTATTGCCCGGGCTAGTGTGCCATGGCATCAGCCTAGCTCACAGCAACCTTGTCAAACTCCTAGGCTCAAGCGATCGATCCTCCTGCCTCAGCCTCCAGCGTAGCTGGGACTACAGGCGTGAGCCACCGCACCTGGCTGTAGAATGGAGTTTTTCTAACGCTAGAGTGCTTAAGAATTACCTGGCAAGCTTATTAAGGCAGAAACCCCAGGCCCAGTCATTCTGATTGAGTGTGTCACAAATGGGGCCCATGAGTTTCATTTCTAACCAGATCCCAGGTGATGCTAAACTCTGGACCACATTTTCAGTAGCACTGGCTGAGGAAGCATGATGGGAGAAAAAAAAAGGAGAATCAGAAACACAAGTGGTCAAAGGACACAAAAAGGAGAAGGGGAGACTGAAGATGGTTACCACGGGCATCACAATTTATTTCTCCAGTTGGTCTTTGTTCGGAGGTAGCCATGGTTTTGGAATTTAAGGCAAGGCTGGATAGTGAAGACTTTGCGTACTCTGGTGATAAGTTTGAACTGCATTCTACTGGCAATAATTTTCATGAGAAGTGATGACAGAATGAGAGTGATGTTTTAGGAATATTATTTTGGCAGCAGTTTGCAGGAAAGGCTGCTTGGAGTCACCCTTAGGAGAGACCATAAGGAAGGTTATTACCGACTGCGAAAGAAGGGATTATCACGAGGCATGGAACAGAGAGAGGGCAAGGGAAACAGGAAAGTCAAGTTGAGTCTTGGAAATAATGAACAAGAACCACAGGGCTGAATGACAGATTAGCTGTTTAGATGAAAGTAAGAAAAGAGCCTACAATGATTCAGAGGCTTATCGACCTTCTCAAATCTTTTCTCTTTGGGTCAGGATTAGAAAAACGTCACTGGAAATATATCTTCTTCTTGGACATGAAATGAAGTTTGACAGATTCTTATTTTGAAAGGAAGAATCAGAGACAAGCATTAAGAAAATAAATTAATTTGTAAAGAACTTCTGGCTTCTAAAAAAAAAACATGCATAGTAGTTATTTAAAATAAAACTGCACTAAATTAAGAGTTTTCCAGTTTGTCTGTTCAACATGGGAAATAAATAATTTTCTCATATCGACGAATACCATGACATGTCCTTGGAGATCAGAATTGTGGAAGTCAGAGACGAGCTTGTTTTGTTGGGGGTCTGGAACATACGGGAAGTGCTCAGGAGAACCTTGTGGGTTTTGGCTATTGGATTACAGAAGGTTCAATTTTGCTTTCTGGTTTTGCTTAGAGTTTGCTTTCTGATGGTGGGACTTGATGTGAATGGTAACTCACACTGGTGAAGACAGTGGATTTTTTTGTTTTGTTTTGTTTTTTGTTTTTGCTCCTCTCTGACTTTCTTCCTCTGACTAAAGAGACAATGAAATATACTGGAAAGACCACTGGGCTGAGTGTCGGGAGACCTCACTTCGGGACATGGCAAGTCATTAACTATGAGCTTCAGGTCCCTTATAACAAGGGAATTAGCTTCAGAGGCTCCCAGGGAGCTTCCACACTGACGCAAGTCTGTACTTGGAGCTAGAACTATACAGCAGTCACTGATATCTAAGTGGGTGTCTTCCATTCAAGCATCCTTTTATTTCCAGAACATATGAACCTTAAATCCAATCCTCCCCCCTCCTCAGCTTCTCCCCTTCCTCTTTCCTCCTGCCCTCTCTTCTTTCTCACTCCCCTCCCTTCTCCTCTTCTCTTCTCTTCCTCTCTTATTCCTGCCCCTTCATTTCTCTTCATTCATTCTTATACCTACTCTTTCTCCCTTCCTGCCTCCATGGACACACTCTTCACTGTCTCTCTCTTGATCTTCCCTTCTGCACAGGAACAATAGAAGCTCACCTACAGGTGTGCCCAAGAAGCTCTCATACATCTAAAATTTTCCTTGCTAAATCACTCCCAGTGGGTGAAATGTGAACATTCAAGGTCCATCCTTTCTCATGGAGACACTGTCTACAGAAGCCCTGGATGAACGGGTGAGTTATTCCAGAAAGGGTGATGCTGTCATAGCCTTAGCTCATTCATCAGATGCCCGGCATCATTCTCACAGAGCGCCAAGGCATTGGGAGGCGGATGAGAGAAGAGGAGCTTCTGAGCTCGCAGTGCGCTGGGCAGTGGGGCAGGTGGTGCTGGACCGTGGCGATGACAGCCTCCGCTCCCTTCTGCAGAGGCGAGTTCTAACCCCGTCTCCATGTTACTGTGTAACCACCTCTTTCTGAGTTCTTAGAATCCTCAATTATAAAATAAGATGTAGGAAAATGCTCGCCTCAAGTTCTAGAGTGATGTAGAAGGCGGAGAGAGAATAGAAGTGAGAGGGAAGAGAGGAGTATAAGCAAATCTGCTCCATGGTTTTGCCCAAGGCTGGCATGTGGCAGCACAAGTTACTCAGAGTTAGACAGTAAATCGAGTCAGTCAGACGTCAGCCTAGCATTCCAGCTGAAGTATTAATACTGCCCCCTTCACTCTCAAAAGTGCCAGGTTTGGATCAAAAATTACATGTTTATTCTATTTCTAGTGAATGTTTCCCAGGGACTCAGAAAAATAGGCACATTCCTCCCTCTACTCAGCATGGACCTTTCACAATCTATTTTCAAAATTTTTTTCTTTAGCTGAAGCCAGTCAGATTCAGTCCACCCCATTTGACCAAGATACATGCACACGAAGCAGTCAGGCAGCAATGCAGAGCAGTGGCAGCCCTTATCCAGAGTCAAGAACCTCAGACACACTCTTTCCCCCTGAACCTCATATTCAGAGAGCTGACATTGACCTTTAGCTGTTGGCCTCAGGGTACAACATCCCCTAAAATATTCAAAGCCAAAAGCCTTACTGATGCAGTGAAGCCAATATGGCTGAAATCAGCTTCCAATGAAAATGCTTAAAATAGAAAGTGATGGAAAGGTTTCCAGCATCAGATATTGCTGCAGAAAAGCTTGATGAATGTTTGGGGATTTTCTAACCTAGGCACTTGTGACCAATCTACAGTGATGACTGTCATCCATAAGGCTGCAGGTGGGGAGGGGCCAATTCCCTTTCCAGCAGTAAGAGACATAATATTCCGTCCTGCCATTGGTCAATGAACAGGCGTGCTCCCTCCTCCTCCTCACTCAGAAGAATTCTTTTCCCCAATACGACAATAATTTCTCCATCCCGGCTCTGTAAGATCTCCATTTTATGGGATCTTGGAGGCTCAAAGCAGCTATCTACCATCCCAAACAGCCTGCACTTTCATCTGCAGCTGAGGATCTCCAATCCCTTTTCAAACAAGCATTATTACATCCGTTTTATAAAACCCAGACAGAGAGAGCTCCCTGGTGCCTCTCTGGAGGTCTTCTCAGCAGGCCACACACAGGAACTTCTCTGCTCCTCCTTCCCACTAGCCCCCACTCATGGAAGGAGACAGGGGGTCAGGAAGACAAGAAGTGGAGCAAGTATCTGCAAACCATACACCAAAGGGAGGGCAGGGTGGTATGCTAAACAACAGCTCCCCAAAATATGTCCATGTCCTAATCCCGGAACCCATGAATATTTCCTCATATGGCAAAAGAGTTTGCAGAAATGAGTAAGCTAAGGATCTTGGGATGGGGAGATTATTCTAGAGTATTCGCATGGGCCCTAACAGGGATCTCATGTACCCTTGTAAGAGGGAAGCAGAGGGAGATCTGACCCACATACAAGAAGAAAAGAAGGGGCTCTGTGACCACAGAGGCAGAGATTGGGGTGATGTAGTTACAAGCCAAGGAATGCAGGCAGCCATCAGAAGCTGGAAGTGGCAAGGAACGGGTTCTCCCCTAGACCCACAGAAGGAACACAGCCCTGCGGACAACTTGATTTTATCCAGAGACACTTATTTTGGATTTCTGGCTTCCAGAACTGTAAGAGATTAAATACTTGCTGTTTTAAGCCATTCAGTTTTTCGTGATTTGTTACAACAGCAATGGGGTCCTAATGCAGGCAGTCACTGTGCGGAGATGTCACACCAAGTGGTGTAAGGCTGGAGAGGCCGTGGGCTGCAGTGCCCAGGAAGGGCTGGGTCAGCCAAGGGCCATGGGGGCTGGAGTCAGCTGCAGATCACGCAGATGGGCTCAGGACTAGACAGCTGTGAGCACTGCTCCTGGCTTTGCCGCAGCTGTGCGATGTTAGGCATTGCTTAGCCTTGGTTCCAAATCTTTGAAAAGAAAGCAATAATATCCAATTTTCAGGGTTCTGGTGAGAAATACAAGAGTTGATAAAATGAAAAATATCTCACACATAGCAGGTGATCCTTCAGTAGTAACAACTATGATGCATGAGAAATAAACGTATTTTAAAAGATGAGTAGTAGAACCCATCTTAGGGAGAGCAGTGATTTTGTCTGGGAAAATACTTGCTGCTTCCTTTGGGTGCCAGCAGGAAAGACACCTCCCCTTCTCAGCCACCTCTCCTCTCCCCTGCCCCCCACCATGTACTCTACATGGCTCCCGTGGGTTAGAACAAAAATGTAGAAAACTGAACTTCTCAACCCAAAAGGGAAGGGGGAATTTAAAGCTTCCAGAAATGAGGGAATGTTCTGGGATTGATTATGTCCCACAAAAGTATATGTTCAGGTCCTTTGAATGTGGCCTTATTAGGGTCTGTTAAGATGAAGTTATGCAGGTTGAGGGTGAGCCCTAATCCAGTGGCTGGTGTCCTTGAAGGCAGGGATCTGGGCACATGGACACACACGGTGGTAAGGTGGTAGTGTGAAGATAGAGGAGGCACAGAAGGGGAGAATGGGGTGATGCCATTGCAAAGCTAAGGCTCGACGGCCACCAACAGGACTCACAAAGAGACATGGGAGGATCGTCTCCTGCAGGTTTCAAAGGGAGCACTTCCCCGCTCATCCCTTGATTTGGGATTTCTCAGTTCCACAACAGGCAGACAAAAACATTCTGTTGTTTCCAGCCACCCGGATTGTGGTCTTGGTTACAACAGCCCTTTAACACAGCAGATGGGCACTATGGGACATGAGGGAAGACCAGACATGGCAAAAACAGGTGTACCGGGGTCGGACCAGGACAGCAGCTGGCCCGTGAGGAATTTCTGCTGGTGGGAACGGCCAAGGAATTTTTACAGACTTATTGTTTAACACTCACTTCCAGAGGGTTTGCTGTGAACCAAACCTTCAATGACATCTAATGTTCCCCAGGAATACCCTTGGATATGACCTGCCCGGCAAGTCCAGACCAGCATGGCCTGTTGGCTCACTCTGGGCAGAGAGAATGGAACACTCACTGGATACTTGAACAAAGCCTGAGCAAGAACAGGAAATCAGAGCAAGGGGTGGCCACAGACACACATGTCACCCCATCAGAACCCCAGAGATTTGGGAAGAGCACCATTTTTGTTTTCCTGCTATAGGGCAAGGTGACTTATTAGAAGACTTGGGGACCCCCAGGGGACAGACTGTGGGCCATATGGGCCACATTCATATTAACATCATTGTCTGAAGATGAACCGGAGCAGGATTCCAGACCATGGGGTGAGGACAATGGGTGGAGCAAGCATTTATTTTTGACAACTGCTCCTCGCCCAGCTTCTGGCTGCCCCTGCATTGGCTTAAAAAGTCACAGTGCTCCTACCTCTGGCCCGGGGAGGGCAGCGTGCCTGGCTCAGAGACTCCCACCCACCTTTCCTGCCCTCTGGGGAGCAGCAGTGCTCACGAGGGGGGACATCAGCCTCACTGCGCCCTTCCTGGAAATCCCCCAACACCGCTCATGAGTCCGGTGCCTGACCTTGGCAGCGCCCGGGAGAACATGAGATCAAAGGAATGAAAGTGCTCCTTTCTGGTACTTCAATCAGGGAGAGAAGCAATTAAAATATGAATTAATCTAAGTGAGACGAAAATGCAGATGTAGAACAAGAGCATCCCGATCACCTTGAACCTGCGCTGTGTGCAGTTTAGCTCCTGTGATTAAAGACATTTTCATGCCATTAAAAACCTTCTCTTCTAATGTTAAAAACACTATGTCAGTCAAGCGCTCTGAGCAGCCTCTAGCAGCCCTGCCCTCTCCTCGGCTAAGTTCCTTGATCCTTTCAGAGTTCGGTGTGGGGGCCCATCTTGGGAGGGGATGCTGGGGGGCTGGGAGAAAGATGGGAGTGCAGGATGCTGAACTAAAAGGAAAGAGCAGTTGCATGTGCCTCCCTCCACATAGGTCCTTTTGGCGTCCGTGACTCTGTTGTGCCACCTGAGTTACAGCTGCCAGACAGAGCTGAGAAACAGGCACAGAGCACATTCCCAGAGCTCCACAATCCCTCTCCCCTCTCTGGCTGTCCTGCAATTTCCGTGAACTGCAGCATTTACTTCTGGAGTCTTGGTTCTGCTTCTTCTGGTCTTAAGGGCGCTGTGTTGACCCCCTGCAGGGAAGGGTGAGCCTGGGGCCCCAGGGCCAGGGGTGCCTGTGAGGGAGTGTCTGTTGATAACCTTCTGAGCCATTCGATCCTCCGGGTCAGACGCTCCTGTTGTGATCTCGGATTTGCATACCCTGCATCTGACCTTGGCTGTTGCTCCTGTTTCTGGCCATACATCCTCTCCTGGCTGCTGTCAACAGGATTTGTCAGTCTCAGGTTTTCAGACTTAGAACTTGAAAGACTCATCCTGAATCTCCCTTTGTTACTTTTCAAACCAGACCTTCCTGCTGCCCTCAGCCCCTGGGCACTGCGGACCCACCTAGTCTGATGTGAGATGGTTTCTGTCTTCCCTTCTCTAACTCTCCTGAGGACCTACCAATTGCGTGGGATCCAGCGGTAAGTCAGAACCTGCAGTACTGCTCTCTCTAAGAGTAAGCCAGGCAAGGCCACCCCCTGGAGGTTGTGACGTCCTCTCTAGGCCAGGTAGTGGACCTCCGGCTCTTGGCACCCTGAGGCTGACCATAAACTTAGCTTCTGCTCAGTCTTGCCATCTCAGGAAGTTCCTCTTTAGATCACGATCACGCCAATCCCAAGGACACCTAAGATTTAGTGAATGTGAGCCTCTTGCTCCAGGCCCTCTTAAGAAAGGGCCAGCTGCTTAACATTCACACACTTTTAAATTAGGCAGGGCAGCACCTGTGCCTACAAGGCTTGTCATTCAAACTGTAAAGAGCCCCAACATCGTGAAATGTCATCATAACTGACCACAGCGCTCTGCCTTAAACACAGGTGATGCGAGATGCCACTCTCATTTCCTCTCTGCCTCTATACATTCCCAGCGCAGAAGACACACTGCCCAGCTCTGGCCTCCCACTTCCTGGGCCCACCTCAGCTGGCTGCTGCACTCCCAGTGCTCACGCAAGTTCATTCTCCTGGTGTCCGCGTGCCTCTTCTCATCTTGCAAAACTTCAGAGGAAGCCCAAAGGGTCTCTTTACTTCTTCAAGTTAAAACACTAAGCCTAGAAGACCCCGGAACAGCCAGCCAGCTTCCTGCTTGCCTTCCCGAGCCCACCCTGCCTGGGCACTTTAGTTCTCCAGGGAAAAAGGAGTCATTTAAGCAGAAGACACTGTTAGCTACCAAAAAGGGGTCAACAAAAGAGCTTCCTCTTTAATGTGAAGATTTAAGAAGTATAAGACATCCAAAATCCTTGAAATTTTTCCAACTTGAGGAAGGACAAGAGTGTGGGGTTCGTGGGCCTCCTCTCCAGCCTTTGTTTCCCCCTCCCTCCTCCCACTCTTTGGGTCTGCATTGTCCCAGCAGGTGATGTGGAAGGAGAGGACCTCTGCTTAGCTCTCTGCTCGCTGCCCCTGGTCAGGAACTCGTCCACCTCCTCCCGCCCTCCCCATATTGCTTTCCTTTTGCATTCAGCATTTTTTGAAGGCTGTCAAATATAATAAGTATTAAAAGAGAAAGCTTCAATTGCAATCCCAACTCCATTAGTTACATAGCTATGTGTCATTGGTGCTAAGATAGTAGTTGAGCCTATTCTAAAGGGGCGTTGTTAAAATTAAATGAGATATTATAATATGTGGAAAGTGCTTAGAACTGCTCCTGGCACATAGTAGGTGTTCAGTAAATGTTAGTTATTATTGTTGTGGTTATTGTTATTTACTGCTGCCGTTCCTATTGCATCTACCGTGAGCAAGGCCCCTTCCTGTACGACTAATTTGCCACCTCTGTGTGCATCCTCTGTCCTGGCTGCTACGCAGAGCGCCAGCCACCGCTCACTTCCTGTAAACTCTCCCCACCCCCACCCACCACTGCTGGTGTCTACAAGTTACTGTTGGTCCTCCTCTCCCAGGCTGCCCATTGCCTGTCACCAACACCTTGCAGCCAACAGTCCACTAAGCACCTTGCTACAGTGTGGCCATCTGGGAAGAGTTTCCCATCCATTTGCTTTATGCTTTGATCTACTCCACCCTTCATCACGTTCAGCACCAGCCTTGGGAAATCACTGCATGAGGACACTTGCTTCTTTCTTTAGTGCACTGAGCTCTCAGAGGGTTAATTTGCTTTTATTTGATCCAGCTGGGTGATCTTCTTCCCTATGTCACTGAGGGTATGGAAACGAGAGATCTGGAAATGGAGGTTCCAGTTCTCTCTTTTCACGAACTCTGCAAATAGCCAGCCTGGTCGGTGGTTGGAGTGTGAAAGCCCAGCATTCTAGAAACGTTGAGCCAAGTATGCTGAAACTGCTGCAGTTGGTAACTTGCTTGTCACCAGTCAATAAGCTGTGCTTAACCTCCATCTGTTTCCTGCAACAGGATACTCCAGGCACTGCACCCCAAGTGTGCACGTGTGTGTGTGTGCGCGCGCACACGTGGAAGATCTGAAAATGAGAACTCACCCATCATCAGTGAGATGGATTGGGCCATAATTGATTTTTCACAGACAAATGCTTTGCATTTTGGTAAACCCTTTGTAACATCTTAGTCAAATTAAACTGAGCCCTTTCAAGTCAGATTTATAGTCCATGGGATTCCACTTAGCTGAGACAAGCGATGCAATTTCAGGGCAGTTTAAAGGGTATTTCATTTAGACACAGAACCAATCTTTGTCAAGGCCCTGTAGGTAATAAGAAATCTTCCTTGTCTTATTTGCTTAGAAGCAGTTCTAGTCCATTCCACGGGGGTCAACCAGCACATGAAGCATTGTGAGTGGCTCAGTGTAGGTTTTATGACCCGTGTTCATTGAAGGGGAAGTGACTCAAAGGAGAAATAGAAAAGGCAGGGCTTGTCTAGGGCATTCAGAGTCTTCATAAGATTTAAGAAAAGGTGCCCACTTTGTGTGCACGAGGCATTTCTCCATCCCGGCTGCAGCCCCTCGCTGGGCACAAGTGTCTGGATCAAAGCACTGGCAGGATTTCTACCCCCACTTGCTCCTTGGACTGGCACCCTTGAGCAGGGTGCAACCTGCACAACTGTGCATTGTGGCTCTGGAAGAGCGATCTCAGGAATTTTACATACTCATATTACCTTCTTTGATGCTCAACACACTAGGAGGTTTAAGCTACTGTCCCCATTTTACAAATAGGAATGTCTGGGAGAGATTAGGCACCATGTTCATACAAATGTCGGTTGAGCTGGGATTCTAGCCCAGTCTGTCTGATTCCCAAGCTCTCTCCTAATTCACCGTGGAATATGAGTTCAGTTGAAGGGCTTGGAAATCTTTTTTCCAGGGAAAGAGAAAGAACTGACAGGGTCTAAGCCTCAAATCTTTGAAGATGCTGTTGGAAAGGGGAAGCAGATTTTCTCAGGAGATCATTCAGCTTCCACTACAAGGCCTCCAGACACGAGGTGGTGCAGTTTTGTCTGTTTACAAAGTTCTGTGTTACATCAAACTGAAACCTCCCTTCTGCTGACCCAGAAGAATAACAAAACTAGTGCCTGAACCAATGATTGCAGGTCCCTGTTCTACAGGACCCACAGGCAAAGCCAGAAGGAGAGAGGGGAACTAGGGTAAGCTGTTTCACCCCGCTAAGCCCCGGTTCTGTCCTCAAAAAGTGCAACTAAAGTCTTTGTCGCGCCCATCCTTCAGGGCTGTGAGAACCAAAAGATGAAGCATGTGGACTGCAACACAATTGCAAGTGAAATGAGGAAATAAAGAAAATATGTTGCATTTTTAACAAAACTAATTCACACCATTTAAAGGATTCTTTTATGCTGAGATTAAACCTGTTACTGTTTTCTTTTTGAAAATGCCCCTTATTTATTAAAGAAGGTAATGGATGTGTCTATATGTGTGTGCACACAGATGTATATGTGTGTGTGTGTGTGTGTGTGTGTACACACAGTGTTTTATTGTAGTTTTTTTATGTTTTATAAATCTGTTGGATTGGAAAACAAAATTTACCAAGCCTTTGTCAGTATAATAAAAATGTGTGGATGGGTGTGTGTGTGTGTTTTAAGTTTACATGTCCGTGGTCCCAACACTATGAAAATCATTGGCTTAGAGTGAGAATTAACATTTCCCGAGTGCCAGTCACATTGTTTAATACTCATGACAGCCCTGCAAGATAAGTATCTCTGATTCAAGATATGTTGTTACTCAGAGGATTTGCATATCTTGTCCAATCCTTCACAGTTAGGAAGTTGAAGATTCAAACATGCACCTCTGTAATGCCAAAATACCAGGGTCTTTTGTTTGTTTGCTTTCCACTTTACTACACTGTTTAATAGCTGCCTCTTCTTCTTGTAGTTCCACAGAAAGCCTCAAAGGAGATTTTCTGCTTTAAAATATCATCAGTAAAACTTCATTAATTTTTTCCCTTTGGTTTCAATGTCAAATATATACGGCTCCAGAAAACATGTTTGACCCATCTGGATAGATGTTTGGAGTCTATAACCCAATGCAATCAAAAGAGAGTTATCAGAAAATTTAAACCCCATTCTATGGGCTTCTTGGATTGCATAATGAGTGATTGTCAGGAATTTGGGGACCCACTGAAAGTTAAATGCCATAAATGCAGGGGATGGATTTCATTTTGCTTTCTTCTCTGCTGTGCTTTCTACACATGGAACATAATAAATGCTCCAAAGGCATTTGATAAATGAATGAATGAGTGAATCAAAATAGACTCATAAACTGATAAAAGTTATGGACTGTCTTCCCAGAAAAAAACACACGTAGGCATGTGGACAACGCTGTGCACAAGAAGCAAGGCCCTTTGGCTCTGAACTGTTTCCTCCATGTTCATGGGCAACTGGACGGTGTGAGGCATTGACACTTTGGATAACCATTCTGAATGCCTCAGGGCTTTTTGGACCTTAGAGGGTAAAAAGTAGAATAACAGCCATCACTCAATGAGGTTGTATATAATCTTCCAGACACTATGTTTGTTATCTTACGTACAACTAATTTGACCTCATGGGAATCCTACCAAATAAGTATTATTTCCATTTTTCAAACAATCAAATTTAGGCCCAGAGAGGTTAAGTAACCTGCCCAAGGCCACACAGCTAGCAAATGTCTGAATTAGGACTTAGACCCTTGTCTGCCCAAATCCAAAGCCCTTTTTCCCCTCAGTATAGCAGATTGCCTCATCACTTGCCAGGAGCCCAGAAATTTTGAAAGCCTGTGCCATCAAGTACGGGAGATATATTCAGTCCAGATGTACCTCCCAACTTAACATCCAAACCAAATAAGCAAATAAGCAACATAACCAAGTAAGTTATTCTTGGTTAATTAACTGTTCAAAGGTAAAAATGTTTGGACTTTGAAGGCGTTACTCTTCTATTTTCTCAATTTTAAATATATTTTCACTTGTATTTTTCTTAAAAGTCCTGTAGACAATTTGCGGTCTGTTTCAGCTGTGCTTTTGGGACATGAAATGAGTTAGGCCCAGGTGACAAGAATTAACCCACTGTAGGTCTGAGTCGTGAAAGGGTGGCCAGAGTACAAATTACATGGTTCAAAGTCATGTCGTAAACCCAGACCCGGCAGCCAAGGAGTTCCAGTTCAGTGGGTGGGACCAAAGACAGAAGGTCTTGCAAGTGTGGCAAGGAGCCCCGTTCTTCTAAATTTTTGTTCCTGGAAAGGGAGGTGACAACAGCAAAGTCGGGTGCAGGGGCCCCAGTGAAGATGGCTGGGAATAAGATCACAGCTCCCTTCTCAATCAGATACAACATTAAGGCCAGTTTATACGACCTGGGTAAACATGGGGAACTTTATGGGATAGCTACAACTGGGTGGGCACAGAGTTTCATGGGGTCCTGACTGCCCAACTCACTTTCACTAGACACAATATCAAGGGAAGCAAGACCACTCCTGCCACCGAGGTCAAGCTTTCCGTGGTGCAACATCTCCTTGTCTGGGCTGGTCAAGGACTGGGCAGGGTTGTGGATTCAGGTTCTGGCCCCAGGAGCTCAGCAAAGGCAGAGTTTGGGCAGGCAGACACAGACAGATGTTGGTGCTAATCAGAGCCTTCATGTTGCACAATGCCAGGGAGTATCGTTGCTATTGGATTCCACCCATAGCCAAGGCAAGAAAGGAAGACTATTGAAAGATGATAGCAATGGAAGTCTGTAAGACAAGTGCATTCCCCCTAAGCATAGATGAGACGCAGACCCTGAAAATTCACAGCCAGTGTTTCCATGGTTTTACAAAACAATGAAAGCTTCAGAACACCGGGCTCCGGTGTGCTTTGCAAAATGGCATCTTCTGGCAACAATTCCTTCATTTAACGTCAAAAATCCACTAGAGACACAAGGCAAGTCTGAAAACAAGATTTGGGTTCAAACCTGAGTTGATATGATTGCAGACAAAAAAGAGAAAATTACCATGAAAAATCTCAAACACACGAAAGTAGACCAAATGATACAATGAAGCGCCATGTTACCTCAGCAACTATCAACTTTCTGCCAATCTTGTTTCGCCTACCCTGTTGTATTTTATTACAATTTTTTAACCACTCTTTATGCTCTCAAAATACATCCCAATGGAGACATTCCAATGGGGACAACTGACTCTTGTTTAAAGTAGCCATGATTCATTGTAGTTTAAAGAGCAAGGAATTTGTAGACAACATGCTCTGCTCATTAAACGTAAAGAGAATGCAATTTTAAATTACACATAAACAGAGGAGAACCTCCACCAACACACCAAATAGGCTTTCTTTCAATCTGGAAATGCAGACTCCCAGGGATCTGTTGAATCAAGCTGCCGTCCCAGAAGTACTGGGGTCTTTTATATTAGTTTCACTAGGGTAGTTCTGGCTCTTACTTGTAGCAGAGCTTGGAAAATGAGAGGCCACCTGAGAAGCAATTAAACTAAACCAGAAAATCTTTCCTGTTCATTTCATCTTGTCCTTAAATAGTTTACACATCAATTGAATTGGGAAGAGCCCATGGTGGTTTATGATGATTACGCCAGTAGGGGTCAGTGCCTAATGAGTTGGGTACTTATCTGTGACCCTGACAAGATGGCTGTAAATGAACAGGTAAGAGGACCAAAGAGACTTGTTCTCAAAGCCGCCCATGGAATCAGGATAACAGAAGCAGATGGAGTTAGGTATACTGCAAAGCAGATACTGATAGTGGTCATCACATTTCAACATCCAGGGTTTTTTGGTGGGAAAAATAAAGTGTTTATTTTTCTATTGTTCAATTGTTTGAATTCCTTGTAGATTCTGGATGTTAGTCCTTGTCAGATGCATAGTTTGCAAATATTTTCTCCCACTTTGTAGGTTGTCTGTTTATTCTGTTGATTATTTCTTTTGCTGTGCAGAAGCTTTTTAGTTTGATTAAGTCCCATTTGTTATTTTTGGTTTTATTGTATTTGTTTTTGGGGTCTTAGTCATAAATTCTCTGCTTAGGCCAATACCCAAGAGAATTTTTTCCTGTGTGTTCTTCTAGAATTTTTACAGTGTCAGGTCTTACATTTAAGTTTTTAGTCCATCTCGAGTTAATTTTTGTTCTTAGTGAGAGATGGGCACCCAGTTTCTATTGAAAACTGCATGTAGTTGTCCAGAAAATATTTGCAAACTATGCATCTGACAAGGACTAATATCCAGAATCTGCAAGGAATTCAAACAATTGAATAATAGAGAAATAAACACTGCATGTGGTTGTCCAGTTTTCCCAGCATCATTTATTGAATAGGGTGTCCTTGCCCCAGTGTATGTTTTTGTCTGGTTTGTCAAAGATCAGCCAGCTGTAGGGATAAGGTTTTATTTCTTGGTTCTCTATTCTGTTCCATTGATCTATGTGTCTGTTTTTATGCCAGTACTATGCTGTTTGGTTACTGCAGTATAATTTGAAGTCAGGTAATGTGATGTCTCCAGCTTTGTTCTTTTTGCTTAGAGTTGCGTTGGTTATTCAGGCTCTTTTTTGGTTCCATATGAAAGTTTGGATTGTTTTTTCTAATTCTGTGAAAAATGACATTGGTATTTTGATAGGAATTGTATTGATCCTGTAGATTGCTTTGGGCAGTATGGTCATTTTAACAATATTGATTCTTCTAATCCATGAGCATGGGATGTTTTTCCATTTGTTTGTGTCATTTATGATTTCTTTCATCAGTGTTTTGTACTTTTCCGTGTAAAGGTCTTTCATTTCCTTGTTTAAATAGATTCCTAGGTTGTTTATTTTCTAATTATTGTAAATGGGATTGAGTTCTTGATTTGGTTCTCAGCTTGGTCGTTATTGGTACGTAGAAATGCTACTGATTTTTGTATGTTGAGTTTGTATCCTGAGGCTTTACTGAATTCATTTGTTAAATCTAAGAGTCTTTTGGAGGAGTTTTTAGGGTTTTCTAGGTATAAAATCATATCATCAGTAAACTGAAATAGTTTGACTTCCTCTTTTCCAATTTGGATGCCCTTTATTTCTTTCTCTTGCCTGATTGCTTTTCAGTACTATGTTGAATAAAATTGGTGACAGTGTGCATTCTTGTCTTGTTCCAGTTCTTAGAGGGAATGTTTTCAAATATTCCCCATTCAGTATGATGTTAACTACGGGTTTGCCATATATGATTTTTATTATTTTGAGGTATGTTCCTTCTATGCCTAGTTTGTGAAATTACCTAGTGGGTACTATGAACACCAGCTAGGTGGGGCTTACACAAAAAGCCCAGACTTCCACCCCTATGTAATACATCCATGTATCAAATCTGCATGTGTACCTCACAAATTGAAAAAAACAATTAAAAAGAGGGAAATAAAGAAAAATAAGGCACTTATTCCTAAGTCTTGGTAAATTACAAGATGCCTATTCTGCCTAGTTTTTGTTGATTGTTTGTTTTGGTTACCACACTTGCCTACTTTCTTCATAATATCTGATAAACTTGTGGTTCCCATCAAATGACTCAGTCGGTAGACGTACAAGGTAGATGTAGATATCTTAATGTATTATAGAAGATGTACGTTGACAAGATTCAGGACATACTACCCCAAAATATGGAAATTTGACATATTAAATATTTTAGTTGGAAGGAATTTGAGAAATGGTGGGTACAGGAAGAACTTTCTGACCTTCCCCTGAAGTAGGTCATAAGACCCTCAGGTGAGAGGTGCCCCCCTTATATCATCAGGAAAAGACCACCCTTATCTCTGAAGACAGAAGGAAAAAGGAAAAAGGAATCTGAGAGTAATCTGAATGTACCAGGCCTTGCTGAGTTTCCCCTACTTTACTACTCGGAGCTTAGACCTCTCTTTGTCTTATCATATTTTTCCACAAATCTCCATTCTTCATCAAATCTAGTATGAAAACACTCAGGATTAACTGTTTCCTCAGGTCTTCTTATCTGTATGAAGGCTACTGTGTCATGTAAAACTTCAAATGTTAAAAAAAAAATTGTATACTTTTCTCCTATTCTTCTTTTGTTATAGGGTCCCCTGCTGAAAACTTCATTGAAAGTTCTTGCCTCAGAGTCAATGCCAGTCTAGTGGAATAATATTAAATACAATGAGGCATACCATCACAGAAACATACTGAAAATGACAAAACAAACCAACAAAAAAAGTAATAAAAGTAGATTTGCAAGGTAAACAGATAAATTCATAAAGACATATCCTATGGTATCAGCAAAATGCTTAGTAACTAGTAAACTGAAATAAGTAATCTCTTTTTTTCCCATTCACTGGCTGTATTAGCCAGGTCTTTTTCCTGTGCTAATATTGTATAACAAACAACCAAATTGCTGTGGCTTGCAGCAACAAGTATTTATTTCAAGCTGGTGGGTTGAAGTTTGGCCGTGGTTTGGCTCATCTTAGTTGGGCTCAGCTGAGCTAGGTTGGATCCAGGTCTGTTCCCCATATTTTCATTCCAAGACCCAATCTTAAGGAGCAGCAGCTGTCTGGGACATACTTTTCTCATTATAAAGGGTCTTAATTGGGCTAGTGGAAATTTGCCGACTTCTTTGACTCTCAGTTAGGAACTGGCACGCTGTCACTTCTACTCATATTCCAATTATCAAAGCAAATCGGATGGTCAAGTTCAAAGATAAGTGGGGATGTACACTCTGCTGACTCTAGTGGAAGGAGCCAGTAAGTCATAGAGAAAAGCGTGTGGATTATTTTCTGAAGATGAAGAGTTGGGAACGCTCGCTCAACCTTCCACAACAACCATGGCAAGAGCCAATTTCTACCACCACCCAAAATGTGTGTTAATGTCTCAACACAACTAATAACCAAATCCATTAACTTGTGGCCATTTGTGCAAGACAATCAATGCTCTCAAGTTCTCAGCAGCCTTAGAACAAGGCACGGGATTTTCTTCTTCTCAAACAAAACATCGATTATTACTCTTGTTACAGAAAGGGGTAAGCCAGGTATCAAGCACATTAAAGGAGAAAAAGCAGCTCTGCTTAGCCTAAAACAAATTATTTGGGGTGGAGACTACTCAAGTCTATTAAGTGCTTTAATAGAAAGGATGTCTCTTTAGTTGAAAAGGTAGAAATGAAAGGGTTGGACTCTTTTGGTAGTTAATTTTGAAGATTGATAATTGTCTATCTCCTTCTGGGTTACTTGAGAGAAGCTGGAAAGTTCTGTGGGTTTGATACCAGAGGCAGCCACTCCATCTCATGTTATAGTCACTGCTGCCCCATCAGAGAGAAGACACAGAAGATAGAGGATTGTGGAGATCAGATGGCATGGCATTTCATTTGCTCGCCTACTGGGGGATTTGCATCATCTAAGACAAGGCTTGCAACTCACATACCTTTAGATTCTACATCACTCACGGAATGAGTGGAGCTGGTTGGGAGGCAGGAAAAGAATTGCATTAGCAGGAGCATTGGTGGCAACTGACACCCAGCCTCAGAGTTGAAGAGATCCCCACAAAGGGTGGTGAGGACTGAGGCCATGTGCAGGGCATAGGCCCGTCATTAATTGGCTTCAACTAACTTTGTCAAATGCAAATGGGGGCCTGTGTTGCCAGATATAATTTTCAGGAGAAGCCAAAAATTTGGACAAAGTCTCCTAACTTTTAAATGTTGATAAGGTTAATAAATGCAATTGCAAGAGAAAAAAAAAAGAAGAAGAAGGAAAACAGGAAGGAAGGAAGAGAGAGAGGGAGGGAGGAAATAAATCACTTTGCAGGTCTATCTAGTGCGTGAGTCCAACAAAAGCCGTTCAGAGACTAAGGACAGCCTGAATGGCCAGTCTGTGACCTCAGTGTGTGAGATGACACCTTTACCCCCATGGGCAGCTGAAAACCATGGGACACTGAGCAGGAAGAGATGAGATTTACTTCCAACATCTCCTGAGTCAGATCCTCATTTCATATCCTCATTTTGTAAGAAGTGATACAAATCCCATAAACAGCAAGTCCATATTGAAATATAAATACATGAAGGCATTTCTAAAGGAAAAGCACACACGATGGAGTAATTATTCACTCCTTTGAATTACCCATGCTATTATTCCCAGGAGCGTGGATCACAGAATTTAATATCAATATTTAATTTAGGATCCATTCATTAGCTCAAGAAAAAGAATGAGTGTGTGTTTATGAAATGTCTGTTGTGGCCCAACAGAGTGTGAGGCACTGTGTAGATTGTAGAAATTAAGTGTAGAAATCTGATGGGGCAGACAATGTCGTATTAATAAAAAGAACAACACCCATGGAGATGGCACACCCTGGTCTCACTCCTGCTCTCCCCTCACTGGCTGTGTGCCCCGAGCAAAGGACTTAATCTCTGAAACCCCCCATTCTTCACAGAAAGATATAAGTACTTCTCAGTACCTACCTGAGACGCCACCCCTCCAGGACCACCCTGGTATATAAGATACAAGTACTTCTCAGATTAGCAGAAAGATATAAGCACTTCTCAGATTTGCAGAAGGTATCCATGACAGTATATTTAAAGTCCCAAGTTCAATGCCTGGTGTTCATCAGAAGTAGGGGAAATTTTATAACATTTCTGTGCCTTGGTTTTCACATCTACAAATGGGGATAATAGTAGTTTCTAGCTCAGATAACTGACATGAAGAGCAAACGAGATTAACGTATACACAGTGTTCGGAACGAAGCCTGGCACTTAGTACTTACTCAATATGCAAGGTCTGTCTGGAAAGTATCCACCCATTGTTAATACAACAAGAACGGTTTGCACGACACTGATGTCACCTGGCAGCCAAGGAGAGTGGACTGGGATGCGCAGTCGTGAGCAGTGTCAACTTCACTGTGCCAGTCAGTGGAGCACTAGATGCCACTGAGTGAGAACGTGTACTGTGTGGCTGTCACATTCAAAATGACTGAGCGAGTACGGCAACGGATCTGCATCAGATTTTGTGTTAAGCTTGACCATTTCTCTGTGGAAACTATTTGGAGGGTTCAGAAGGCTTTTGGGGACAGAGCAATGAGTGCAATGCAAAAAAAAGTGTGGCACAAATGCTTCAAAGATGGTGGAGAATCTGTTGAAGGTGATTGATGTTCTGGAAGGCCTGCAACAAGCAGAACACCTGAGAATGCTGAATGTGCGTGGGTTAGGGTAAGCAACGCTGGGAGAACTGTGTGAGGTGCCAAGGTGTCTACTTTGAAGGAGACTGAGGCATCATTGTCCTATGTACAATGTTTCTTGTGTCTTCTATCTTCTTCAATAAATGTCTCTTTTTTTCGTCTTACATGACTGGATACTTTACGGACAGACCTCATATATAAACATTAGCTATTATTTTTTAAACACTTATTATTACTATGTAGACTTTATCATGGGGGAAAAATCTATCATTATTGCAATGGTTCACCCATATCCCAAATGAGATATTTTTCATAAACAGAAATGCTCTTTATAATTTTAAGAACTTGTTGGCCTTTCAGCTCACACCTTGTCTGTGGATGGAAGTAGTAATTAAATGCTCTGGTTTAAAAGAGAGAAAATGAGACCTCCTCTCTGGCTCAGCTGGTGTGTAGACAGAGGTAGTACCAGTATTGACACTGCTGTTGCTGCAAGCCAGGTCCATGACATCCCCCATTGTATGGGGATGAATGACTGAAGGTTGTAAGGTGGGAGCATGTTCCAGGGAGGGAGGCAGCCTGGCCTCCATGGACCCTCCCCTGGCACAACTCCCCACTCAAGTGCATGAGAGTAGACCCTTGGAGCTTACTAAATGCAGGCCCTTGGGCGAGCATGATAAACTGGTGGGGTAAGAAGGACGGTCAAGGAAAGAGATGTGCCAAGCAGAAAATGAGCTCCGATTGTGCATCGACCTGTCTTCTCAGGGTGTAGGTTGCGTTCTTTCAGGAGTGCAAATGAGAGAGGCAGGCGGGCTGAGTTCTTGATGGTGATCAGCTACGTGTCTCCAAGGGAGTAGCTTAATTTTTGTATTCCTCAGTTTCCCCATTTACAATGATAACATTTAATTGTCTGAAAGCTACTTAGAGATCCTTGCAAGAAAGGCACTCCATAAAAGCAAACGATTCTCATTGTCCTTTGGAATCTTTGCTGCTGGCATCCAGGCAGCTTGTGCCGCACATGTCTGAGACAGATGCGGCCTGAGAGAGCAGTAAGGAGGAGGAGGACGTGGGGAGGCGAGGGGCCTGCTCGGGGAACAGAGAGAGCAGGACGGCAGTTTGAGAGTGGCTTCTCAATCGAGGGCCCCGCCTGCTTGGAAGGCAAAGCTGGCAGAAAGCTTTGTTTAATATGAACTGAGACCCCTGAACGGCGAGAGGAGACAAAAAGCGAGCTGAAGCCGGGCTTAGCGAGAGGGTAGGTTTAGCAGAGAAGTGGGGTTGCTATCTGCCACCTCCCTCCTGTCACCTGGCAAAGAAGGGACTCCCTCCATAGTGAACAGCCTGTCCTGGAGCCTGAGTCATGAGCAGTGGCTGTACTGTACCTTCCCTGGGCCCCTAGGACTTGAGTCACCTGCCGTGGGAGGCGATGCCGCAGGGCACGTTGATGAAGGGGAGGGCCGGCGGGCCACTGAGCTGCCAAAGGCTGGCGAAGACAGAGGAACGTCTGCCTCTAAAGAGTAGCCGGGTCAGTGGCACAACACCAACCTGGTCAAGAGCTGGAGCCTGAGCTGGATTCCACGGCCACACACACACACACACACACTCCTTGGCTTATACGCCTACCCAACACAAACACATGTGTGCACACAGACTGGCAACATGTGCATGGACACAGCTGCAGAAAGTTGTGCATTCAAGAAAGGGGGAGTAAAAAGGTAGAGATATTTCATTATTCCCAAGGCGTTCAGCCAAAGAAGTTTAGAAACAGAATAAATGTGTTTTGGACTGACATTAAACAGACATTTTCAAACCAATGATGCCCCATACCAATGCACTTTGCACATAATTGGAACTCAAAATTTATCATATGGATAAATGGGGACAACGAAGGAAGAGAGGAAGGGAGGAAGGAGGGAGGGAGAGAAAGGATGTCTGGCTTATTTCAAAGCAGAAAAGACTAGATAAGGTGGGGACGGTTTTGAAGGTCAAGTTGCTTTTCCCCAATCTCGACTAACCAGGAAGAGGTAAGTCTCTTTTCACAGAAACATTTAGGGGGAGAAGGGTGACTGGGTCCAGGATGCCTTAGCCTTAGCATTGTCTGCATGTCCTGTTCTATGCTAAATTGTTCTCTTCTCTTTGTGTGGTAGGGAGGGTAGAAGAGTTGGAATCTTTCTTCCTGGCAGCCCTTGCTTTAAGAGGTGGCCGGGTGACCAGCTCACTTGTGATGGAGTCAAGCAGGTTTGCAGAGGGAGGAAGGCCAGCCCTGAGGGGTGGAAGCCCCTAAAGGAGTCTGTGTAGCTGGACCAGAACTTTGGGCCCAGAGCGTAGTATCTATCCAGGACTTCTGGCCTGTATTTATGCCTCTGTCATTTTCCATTGCTTCTCTCTTGCTTACCATTTGGTCAGGTTCTTTGTTTATTTCTGACATTTCAGCCTCTCTCATCCATACTAAGGAAAACAAGAGAAAGTTATTTGGGGGAATCAAACCAGGACCCCTCAACCCAAAAGGAAGCTGAACATTAGGGGACAGAGCTATCTGTCCCTTTCTTGAGATTTTCTTTCAATCTTGAAGATTCTGGTTTTCTTTAAAATAAGGGAGGCAGCATTTGTATAAGTAGTTCCCCAAAATAAGAGGTTGTTTTCAAGAAGTCACAAGGAAACGCAAGGCAAGGTGAAGAAAATCACAAAGAGTCAACACCCACCCACCAGCACCAACTGCACACACGCGGGGACAGGCGGAAGGCCTGAGCCTCCCAACAGCTGCAAAGCAGAGATGACAATCAGGATGTGGGGGCCCCACAGTGTAGGCCCTTTGGCAAACGTTACTTGGGACTAACAAGCACAGAGAAAAGGGGAGAAGTATTTCGCAGGAGCTGAGAAGCCAAGTCTCTGCCAGTGTTTTCCTGGCCCCTGAGGGGCACCTGTTTCCACAGCAACCACAACCTGGGGAGAATGCTGCCTTCCAGCCAACTATCCAGGAAAATATGCAGTCTGGGCCACCAATTCTGGCTGGGCAAAAAGAGCTTTGAGTATGAGACACAAACCTCACGGGGGCTTTGGGAGGTTGAAGAAATTGGGTCTGTGGTTAGAGGCAGCTGTCGGCACTAATCCTGATCTCTGCTGTCCTGGTGACCCCGACTGAGGTCCTGCCAGCTCCTGTCCCGCTCAGCCTGGCGCCTCATGTGTCAACCCCTCCCTGATGATGAAGATGATGATGATAGCAAAAGCGTTAGTGATGACAACAATGACAAGGATGTTGATGACAAATGTCAATGATGATGACAATGACAGTAATGATGACAATAACAGTGACAATGATGATGAGAAATACCAGTGATGATGCCAATGATGATGATGACAATGACAATAATGATGATGACAATGACAATAATGATGATGATGACAATGACAATAATGATGATGACGACAATGATGATGACAACAATGGTGATGATGACAAATACCAGTGATGATGCCAGTGATGATGATGACAATGATAATAGTGATAATGAGGAAGACGATGACAAATGCCAATTATGATGACAATGATGATGATGAAAAATGCCAATGATGATGATAAAAGTGATGATGACAACGATGACAATGACAGTGATGATGATGACAATGATGAAGATGATGAGAACAACAGTAATCACAGCGGAAATGAACAACGATTGCTAAGTGCTTCACATGCATTTTCGTATTTTGCCTCACCAAAGTTCGTTGAAGTAGATGCTATTCTTGACCCACTTTACTGTTGAGGACACAGAAAGTCTGAGAGGTTGAATAACCTGTCCAGAGACACACAGCCAGCAAGGAAGACCTGACATCCAGCTCTGTGTAACACAAAAGTCACTTCTTTCAGGAGCAGTATAGCTTGAAAGATCAGGTTCTGCAACAGACTGTCTCAATTCAACCCTGGTTCGACCCTTACCAGCCGTGGGACCTTCACTTAATGCCTTTGTGCCCAAATGCCATCACCTGTAAAATAGAAGTAGCAATAGTAGCTCCCTCCTAGGTACACTTTTCTATGAATTGAAAGAATTGAAGCAGGGGTTTTCAAATTGTCGTGTGCATATAAAAATTAACTGGGATCTTGTTAAAATGCGGTTTCCAATTGGATAGGTGTGGGGTGAGGCCCGAGAATCTGCGTTTCTGATGAGCTTCTAGTCACTGCAGGTGCTGCGGTCTGCAGACCACTCCGGAGTTAGCAAAACCGTAAATCCCTTTGAATGGTGCAGGATAAGCAATAGAGAAGCGTTTGCTGTTATGATTACTGTCTTTATGTTAGCCTTCTCTACCCATAGCCCAGAGATCACATGACTTTTTCCAAAGGGCTGTATCCTGACAGCCACCTCACCCCTTGGGAACTGCCACTAACCACACCCCCTGGCATTTATTTTCCTCTCCCTGACCCCCATTGACCCTCTTCCTTCCCCCCGGGTTGGACCCCTGTGATTAATGTTGGCCTTGTTGAACCGAAGTTCCTGATGCTACAAGGGGAGAAAGAGGCTGTGCCTGCCACCCTCTGTGTTCGTTCTCCATCCCCTGCGCTGTGCCCGCCTTGCTATTATTCTACTCTTGCTGGGAGTTCCCGTCAACTTTGCACATCTGGGCCACAACAGCTGTGAAAACCTCAACGGCAGAAATTCAGGCAACGCTTATCTCAAATAACTTTTAGAAACAAAAGTCAACCATTTTTACCATATATCATTTTAAAAAATTGTTACGTAGCAATTCCACCTAGATTTAGTTTGCAAAAATAAAGACATGAGAGCCGTAAAGTTGGGGTAAGCATGAAGGGGCTGCTCCTATGACCAGCCTTCTTCCTCTGTGGCCTCCATGGATTAAATAACTGAGCACATGGAGGCTTCAGCTCTGCAGGCCCTTCACAAAATGCCTTCACCTCAAGAAGAAAACAAGGGAATGTGTGTTCTTTCTCCTTCCTGTGACCCAAGCAGGAGGTCAGAGGGGGAGCAGAGCGACTGTGTCCACATGCCTATGTGAGTGGGCACTAGCTTGGGAAGCCCAGATCTTTCTTCAGGAAGGACTTGTTGTCCCAGAAGCTGGGCGTGGGAAGAGGAGGGTGGCAGGCCAGGACGCAGAAGCCGGGGCTCACTCTCCCCACACCCCCGAGTTCTGTCAAAGAATTCCTGAGAATCTAATTATGAAGGTGAATCTGTCCAGGTGGGAAGACTGAAAATTTAATTTCACAGTTTGTTAGCTTTGTTTAGAACTTTTAAATGTTTAGACATATGGTATAAGGACCCAGGGTTGTACTCTTGTACAACCTCCTGTTGGGGGAAGAAGTGACACTTGTTTCCATTCTAACCAATCCCTCCGCGTTTGCCTTCTCACCAACATTATTAACTATGATTATCCTTTGCTAATTTGGTGGGTGGAAAATAATATCTCATGCTGGCCTTAATCTTCACTTTAAGAATATTTGGCCATTCATATTTTTATTTTGTGAATGGTTTGTGTTTTGGGTTTGTCTGCTGACCTCAAAGTTTTTCTCATAAGCGCGTAAGGCTATCTGTATATTAAGAAGAGTAACCCCTGTGTGTGTAACACCAAATCCAGAGCTGGGTATGTGGTATCTGTCCAATCCCTATCCCCAGGAGAAACTAGCCTGTGTCTAGCAGGGCAGAAACTGGGGCCCGTGAGTGAGGAGTGTGTGCTCCCTGAGAGAGTTCTGGGGGCACCTTTGGTGACAGTCATCTCATGGGCCACTAAAGCAATGAGGGGCTCAGAACCAACCAAAATCAGGAAAATGAGCACAGGAAGAGAAGATCAAAGTATGGCATTCACAGAAATTCTGGGAGCGTGGACCATCAGCCGGGGCTTGCTTTGCCATTTACAGATTCCTGGACTGACGAGGATCGGGTTCACACATGGGCCCTGCTATTGGCATATATTGGTAGTCAATAAATGTAGGAACAATTGAGTGATTGAACTAATCCAGGGTCTAACTGACCTAAATGTGCCAAAGCAGAGTAAATCCTTCTCTAAAATCATCTCCAGTCCACAGGGGGTTGATCCACTTAAACCGCAAAGATCCAAGTCACTACCTCAGGAGGCTCCAAGCCATTTTCTTCTTTAAACACCCAAGCAAAATCTCTTCATTTCATTTGGATAGTTGGCCAGTAAGTGCTTTAATTACAAGTTGAAAGGAATAAAATGAAATCATCTGGTGGAATAGTTTTAATTAGAATTTAGTGAGTTGGGCAAGCAATTAGTACATCTAAGAATGGAGACTAGACACACATATTTGTCTCCGATGAGCTTCGCTGATTTAAATGAGCATTTGACTCGTATTTTTCAAGTTAAACAAAGGCCATCATAATGATAATAACAAGAAGAATGTAGCGTGAGCTAATAGAAAATTGTAGAAGCTATCACTCCATGTCCACCCAGCTCCCAGTGGTTGGAATTCATGGCAGTGTCACCAGCCTCCGTTTTAGGAGAATCCAGAAATACTCACGATTATTCATTAATTTCACATTTTTGTGTAGGGAGAAGAGGGGACAGTGAAAGAAAAAAAAGGGAACTCTCACATTTGAGCAGTTGCTGTATGCCGGGTACTATGCAAGGAATTTATATGTATCATCTCCCTTCCACCTCGCACCAGTCTGGGTGGAAGGTGTTAGAAGAAATGCAGTTAAAAAAAAATTGAGGCCCCAAAAGATGAAGACATTCCCCAACTTGGATGGCCAGTAAAGGCAGAACCCTGGTTAGTTTGAGTCCGAAGTTATTGCTCTTTCCAAGGGATTTAGGATCCTTTAAACATAAGGGAATTATTAAACTCCAAAAAAAAAAAAATTTGAATTGCTCTTGGAACAGCCTGATTTCTACATCCCTGGTGTGATCTGTGGTGTGATCTCACCCTCCAGCCAGGAGGTGAGGGCTACAGGAGCTGATAGTGACGCTGGTTTTTCCCCAAGCCCTCCAGGGGTCACACCGCTGGTTTTCAGTCATGGCTGCACGGGGTCAGCCATGGGGGAGTCACCGGGGGCTTCAAAGAATACCGATGCCAGGTTCTTACCCCTGGTGGTACTGATTTCACTGGGGTGGGGCACAGCCTGGATAGCGGACACTTTTCAAACTCCTCAGGTGATTCTAACCTGCAGCCACATTTGAGGACCGCTAAGCTCCATGCGCACTATGTATCGAGAGAAGATTGTGGAAGTCCCTTTTACAGTGCAAACGTCGTTTCCCTGAGCTTAACGAGGCTGTGCCCAGGATCCTCCGTCAGCCGCTTTACAGCCCCGGAACTCGCAGAGAGTCACCGAGAACAGCACAAAAAACGCAGGTGGGGATCCTGGCTCGATCATTTACAGGTGATGTGATTTTGGCCAAGCAAGTTAATCTGAGCCATAATTGTCTATAACGTAAAGATAAGGACAACTACCTGGCTGGACTAGGATGAAGACAAAAAACAATGCATTCCTGAAATGCCTAGCGAGTGATATTTGCCAATAACTGGTAACTGCTTGTGTCGTAGAAACCCAAATTCAGGCTCAAGTACCTGATGTGCACCTGATACCAAACACCGTGACACTGGTGCTTGGAGGTAGAGACAAGTTTATTCAATTTGGCCAAAATGAGAAGACAGGAGAGAAAAACTGCCAGATCTGCCTTGTCGCAGAGCTGAGCTCAGCAGGGAGCTTTTCCGCGGCCAGGGAATAAGAGGCAGGTGAGGGAGGGGGGATTTCAGGGAACAGGAGAGTCTGTGTTGCTTTTAGTCTCGGATAACACCTTGAGTAACCAGACTTCGGGGCCTCAGTAGCCAGATGCAACTTTTTCAGGGGCATTTATTTCTTTTGTGAAATAAACTCACGGATTTTTCTTGTGACCCTGGAGTTATGTCCTCTTGCTTGACAAAGAAGCAGTTAACAAATGTTGTGAGAATGAATCAGGGGTGTTGAGCAGGAAGCAAGAAATTAACATGTGCAAACAACCATGGGCCTAGTCCAATTTTACATTATTTCATTCATTAAAAATGCCAGGGTGCCGAAATCTCAAGGGGCCTGGCTATGTTTGTTTAAACTGTGTGATCCTTGAAGTCAGAGACCTTACCTGTCTGAACCTCTCTGTAAGCGGCACCTGGAATATAGTACAGGCTTAGTTTGTGCAGTAATTGATGTTACCATTCCTGAATTTTCCTACCAAGAGCTACGTCCTGAATGGCCTTTGTGCTTTTTACCCCTTAAATGCGCTAAGTGTTATTATCACTCACTGGCACCTTGCCTCGTGTTTCTTTGTTAATAGATCCTCCAGTAAACTAAAGCAATAGGCTTGGGACACACTGCAGGCTGGAATCTCCCTTCTAGAGAGTCACAAGGCACATTAACAGAGTCAATCCTTTAAAAAAATGTCCACAGTAATAAAATCTGTTTAACGTTGTAAATACCATCACAGTCCAAAGTATATTATTGCAAAGTATAGTCGATGGAACACTTTTTAGTACCTGTATTAGTCATGGTTCTCCAGAGAGATAGGACCAGTAGGATATAGAGAGAGCTAGAAACATGAAAGTGGATTCATTAGGGGAATTGGCTCACGCAGTTACAGAGGCTGAGAAGTCCCAAGATAGGCTGTCTGCAAGCTGAGAACCAGGGAAGCTGGTAGCGTGGCTTAGTTCAAGTCCAAAAGCCTCAGAACCTTGAGTTTTGATGTCCAAGGGCAGGAGAAGAAGGCTGTCTGAGTTTCAGAAGAGAAAGAGCGAATTCACCCTTTCTCTGCTTTTTTGTTCTCCCCAGGCCTTCGGCCAACTGAAGGGTACCCATGCATGTTGAGGGTGGATCTTCCATAGTGCACTTATTCCAACGTCAATCTCTTTGGGAAACGCCATCACAGATAACCCCGAAATAATGCCTTACCCATTATCTGAGTATCCCTTAATCTAGTCAAGTTGGGACCTAAAATTAATCATCACATTATCCAATGAAACACACTGTGGGACTCAGTCTAGGGAAACCCGTCCTAATTTAAATAGTGCAGAAAAAGATGTTCACAGGAAAGAGGCAGCAAAATGGTCACAAAGGCAAGTTCTTGCGCAGTGCCTGTCGCATGGGAAAGTTTGACAGCCAGCTTTCAAGTGGAGACGTTCGATGTCATCAGTTTACCCACAGGTTAGCTTTTTCTGGGCAATGGATTCAGAAATACTGAAAGCAAAAGAAGTGATCTGGCATAGCAGGATGAAATTCTGTGAAGGCCCCCAAACTATTCTGATTCTGATTAAGTTAATCAAATTCTTCTAGTTTTGGAAACCTTACCTGTACAATGAGAATGATACAGCAACTCTACGAGCTGGGTCTTATTGTAATAACTATGGAAGCCATTTGTGCTTTTCACCAAACATTTCCCACTCTCTGCCTTCTGGGCACAAGATAGGATTGTTGTGTCCTGGCTTCCTTGGGGCAGGGTGGGACCATGTGACTATCATGCAATGAGCTGTGAATGGAACTGGACATGTGGTACCATTGGGCAAGAGCTCTTTTTGGCTACTGTGGACTCTCCAGAGTCACCTTTGTACCTAGCATGGGGCCACCAGTGACTTCGAGAGGGAGGCTGTTCCACTATAAGCAGAGGCCACTTGCTAACCTTCAGTAGAAGTATGTGGGTTGTATGCAAATGTGATGACATGTAATGTGAGCAAGACATAAACTTTCATTGTTTAAGCCATGGAGGTTTGGAAGTTGCTTGTTACTGCAGCATAGCTTAGCTTAACCTATATGATTCAAGAATCAAATGAGATAACACATATCAAATGTCTGTCACAGTCCCTGGTTCATAGTAGGTGCTCAATAAACACTAATCCTTCCCTTTCTACAGTGGGGAGGGGGACACACTCTCTGGCTGACTCACACCACAGATTTGAACACAGAGCACTCCATCTTGGTAATCAGGAAAATGAATACACATCAAAAAGTACATTCATAGCATTAGAACCAAATTAGTTGGGATAATTTGTATTTGGGGAGTTTTCCTGTTTGAGTTTTCTTTGTTCTTTCTTTTTCTTTTTCTTTCTTTCTTTCTTTCTTTCTTTCTTTCTTTCTTTCTTTCTTTCTTTCTTTCTTTCTTTCTTTCTTTCTTTCTTTCTTCTTCTTCTTTTTTTTTAAATACATCATAGGCTCCTAGAAAGTGGTTGATAAATTAAACTGAAGACAGCCTATAGAATCCCCTAGTCCCAGGGCCTTATCCATCTTTTATTTATTTTCAGGGAGGACTGCCATGTTTTTCATGTCTCATCTCAGGTTTGCAGATGCTGTGCAAATGTAACTCTAGGCTTCTTCTGATAAACTCTACTTCCTACCTGAGTCAGCTTCACCCAAGTGGGATGGGACCTGCTATGGTGCCAGCTCCTCCAAGGCTATTGCACCTCACCCCTCTGCTGTATTTAACTAAGCTAAACCTGGGAAAGATGGGCGAATTGATTTAGATGTAAATAAGTAAATAACAAAAAACTGTATAGTTGGCTCTCCATATTTGTGGGTTCCACATTGGTAGATTCAATCAACTGCAGATTGAAAATATTCAGGGAAAAAAAAGGATGGTTATGTCTGTGTTGAACATGGACAGACTTTTATCTTGTCATCATCCCCTAAAAAATATAGTATAACAACTCTTTATACAGGATTTATGTTGTACTAGGTATTATGAGTAATGTAGAGATGGTCTAAAGTATATAGAAGGAAGTATATAGGTAGTATCCAAATACTATACCATTTTATATATGGAACTGGAATATCAGTGGATTTTGGTATCCTTGGGGGCTCCTGGAACCAGTCACCCAGGATTACCGAGGGATGACTCCATAGTGCATGGTGTGATGGTTAATTTTATGTCTCAGCTCGATTGGACTAAGGGATGCCCGAATAACCGGTCAAGTATTATTTCTGGGTGTGTCTGTGAGGATGATTCCAGATTCGATTAGCATTTGATTCAGGAGACTGAATAAAGAAGACCCACCCTCATCAACATGGGTGGGCATTGCCCCAATCCATTGAAGGCTCAAATAGAACAAAAAGGCAGAGGAAGAGGAAATTCAATTCCTCTGTTTGAGCAGGGACATCCATCTTCTCCTACCCTTGGACTTCAGTGCTGCTGGTTCTTGGGCCTTTAGGTTGGATTCGATTACACCACAGGTTTTCCTGGTTCTCCAGATTGCAGACCGTGGGACTTCCCGCCTTCTGTGATTGCAGGAGCCAATTCCTAGTGTGTGTGTCTGTGTGTGCACATGTGTGTGTGTGTGTGTATCTCCCATCAGTTGTATTTCTCTAAAGAACCCTGACTAGTACATATAGATATGGCAGATAGCATACGGATAATCCTCCAAGAAGCAAATTTAGGTGACAGTATTTCATGGGAGACATAATCCAAATGTCTTATGTATTGAAATGATAAACTTCTCTTTCTTCTTCTGCGCAGTGAGGATAAGATCACTTACCTGGTGAGAGTGTTGGAAGGGTCAGAAAAAGGTGTATGGAGCCCTGGCCCATCACCTAGTATACAAATTTTATCTGGTGCTGTTGTTATTGTTGTATCCTCCATAATCAGCCATGTGCTTTTGTCTTTGTATTTCCTACAGAGCCCGGAGTCATCACGGCCAGAGCACAGCAAACACAGGACAGACATTGCTGACTGGGGTCCCTGCTCAGGCTGTTACATGGCTCAATAATGCCACCAAGGAGGCAGAGTCTGCAGAGACATATCCTAAGCGATCTGTATTTCCTCCCAGGCCTGACCCAGATACTCCCCCTTTTTTGAACACTATTTAGCTCCAATGCACCACAAGAGTCCAAAATGAAATCATCTCCAACAGGATGGAGGATTCTCAAGGCAGGTAATTCTGTAAACTTCTCCCGTGAGGTCAAAGCTCCTGGCAGCCAGGTGTATCCTCTGCCTTCAAATGTGATTATCTCTGGGCTTAGCCAGATGAGGATGCAAAGAGCAGAAACCTTGTACAGCATTTATATAACCCCAGTCGATTCTGTAGCAATCATTGTCTGAGTTAGCTAATGGCAGGGTACGAAGACCTCCTACTGAGATTCCATTACCTTGTAATTTTCAGCTTGTTCACTGTTGCAATAAAGCCCCTCTGTCTTATAATTCCCCAGCATTCACGTCTCATCTTCTCAAGAACTGAAGTATGTAAGATGCTTTCTGCTGGGGATTCATTGAGATAAGTTATTGAAGTCAAGCAGAGAGGCAAGCTTCCAGCACTCAGCTATTCATCTCGAAATTTATGTTCGTGCTTCCTTTTGAAGGTCTAATGTAATCACAAACAATGTGCTTTCTATATGTTTAAAAATTCATAAGTTTCCCGTACAGTGAAGTTGGAGGGGCAAGGACCTCTCACACTTGGGTCTCATTAGCAACGGGAGGCTTGGAACAGCCAACTCGTTTTGATGTAGTTTCTATGGGACTGAGATGCTGCAGTCATTCAAAGCCATGCGGCGGGGAGGAGCGACGATGTCTACACAAACTCATTAACGTGTCCCAGGAGCTGGGCTGTGTGAGGTGCCAGATGATCCCTTTCTTTCTTGAAAGTTGCTGCTCCCTCCCACATCTTGTTCTTTGGGCCCTGAGTTACGCCCCTTCTCTGCTCTCCGTGCACAGGGGCCCCACCCTTGTGCTCAGCCTTAACACGGCCATCGCATTTGTCTCCCTGCCCCTGGCAACCTCTCTTCACTTCACACAGCTTGTCACCACCCTTCTGATCTTCCCAGAATAGTGCTCTCAAAGCTGCCTTCTGCAGGAGGTTCTTTTCTTCCTTCCAGCTGCCAAGGAGAGAATCAAATCCCAATGTGTCAGGGTGGGATTGAAGGCCACCCACTTCTGCCTCTCCTTGGAGTCCAGCAGTATAGATTGTGAGAGCTGCCACTGAGGGGTTGCCAGAGGAGTCCAAGAAGGGAACAGGGAATGAGTCACAAAAGGCTTTAGGCTAATGCCCCTAAATCTAGGGCTCTCCTGCAGCCAGGCAGCTTCCCACCAAAAGATGCAAATAGGATGGGTTAGGGGAGCAGAGGCTCTAAAGCACAAATTATAAGACACTCTTATTGAGTGTCACCTCACATTTTGAACCTAGATCTTTTAACTGCTTTGATGAACAGTGGATGCAGAAGTCATCCTATGTGTCCTCTTATGCTTCCATGTAAGAAGTCAGATAACCATGAGGCCGCCATGTTGTAAGGAAGCTCAAGCCATATGGAGAAGCTGTATGCAGGTGCTGTGCTCAACAGACTCAGCAGAGCCCGGCCTCTGAGTAATCCTGTCCTACTCACCAGATTTGTGAGCATAGGACCCTCCAGAAGATTCCATCCACCAGCCACTGGTGTGACCCTCAGCTATGTGAAACTTCTTAGCTATGGGTCCTGGACCTTATGGAGCAGAGTCAAGCCATTTTCACTGTGTCTGTCCAGATTTCTGCCTCCACAGAATCTATAAACATAATAAAAGGTTATTTTAGGCCACTGAATTTGGGGTGGTTAGTTATGCAGTAGTAGTTAGCTGGAATGGAGGGGGATGGTGAAATACCACCCTTCATCCTTCTCTGCACAAGTTCTCTACCCATATCCTGGATACCTGAAAAAGCACTGCCTCCCCTAAGAATCCAATGGGAGGAAAGCCCTGAGATCTTATTGCTCAGATGGCTCCTTACTGGGCAGTGGGGAGAAGTCATGAGACTCAGGGAAGGTGTCTCAGGAAGATACATTTCAAGAAGGGCCGGGTGGAGGGAGGCCTTGCAGTACAGCATGCAGACTCCACAATTTAGCAGACTCCATGGAGAATTTAGCAGCTGACGTTGGAGCAGAGGAGCTGGGTGTGGAGAAAGCAGGGAAAGCAGAGCACGTCACAGGGCGAAGGTCGATATCATCATCCCGGTGCACCTGAATCCATTTGGCCCCTGGGTATAAAGTATGCAAATCTTCTAGAAATTCTGATTTCAACTCAGTTCCTTTTCCCTAACGAGCACCCAGCATCTGCTAAGCAAGAGGGCAGGCGTAGGAGGGAGGTATACTGATGAAGAAGATGCTGTGACCTCAAGTCTGGGGAAATCGTTCTCTCTCCTACGTTTACTGTCCATCTGGAAAACCACTAAGCTATTTGGGATTATATTAAAAGTCTTTCCAGAAATGGCAGGCATAGGAAGGCCAAGGCATAGACTACTTTACAGTTCTGCCAATAGCCAGGGTCTCTTGCTTCGAAGAGGAGGGGCGAGGCTTTTCCCTCCATTTGCATCATTCTCAGAGGATGCGGGACGGGTTCTGAGCGTGTATGCGGGCCTCCAAGGGGGGCCTCGGCAGCACCCTCTGGCTGATCCACCGCTTGGCCAGCTGACTGCAGAGGAAAGCCGGGGAAAGCCTCATTAAGCCACACAAAGCCAGCCTAAGAAGGGACAAAGTGGACTGCAGCTGCCTCACCAGCCCGCTGCGGCTGACTGCCTGTCATCCCAGTCAGCCTGTGGCAGGCGAGCTGCTGACACAGCCTGTTGTGCTGGAGACCTTATTATTGCAAATCCCATTTCCACCTCACAGATTCCTGGGAAATTGCAAACACGTCTGTCTGCGGCCAGCCCGCCTGGAAAGGTCACTGCAGCAGCTAGTGGGCTCCAATGCCATTTCCCTCGTTCGCACATGTACAAACTGCAAATACCCAAGGTCAAGATCAGTCACGGCTCTTTAGCTTCATGCTGCTTGATACTGCACAGACCCCAGCTGGGCCCTTTGCAGAGGCCAAGGAGGCTTCATCTTCACGTAGCTGTGCCTCTCAAGTACCCCCAGAGATTCTAATTTAATTGATCGGGTGAGAGCCCTTGTATTGCAGGGTGTGAGCTGTATTTTTGAAAGCTTCCTAGGTGAGAAAATGTGCAGTATGCTGAGAATTGCTGCCGTGAGAAGTGGGGCTGAACCCTACCCTATGTCAGGCCCGATACATTACTAACTTTTTCATTTCACCTATAAAACAGACATTAGCGAGATATCTGAGATATCCCCTTTGGTGGGGAGTGAGGTAAATAAAGTTTAGAGAAGTTAAACATAATTTGCTCGTATCACTCTGTAGCCATTACAATGGCTGAAATTAAAAAGACTGGAAATACTGAGTTTTGGTGAGGAGCAGAACAACCAGAACTTTCATTCTTGCTGATAGGGATGCAGAATGGCACAGCCACTCTGAGAAAACATTTTGGCCATTTCTGATAGAATTAAACATATACTCATCACATGACCCAGTATTCCACTCCTGCGTATTTACCCAAAAGAAATGAAAAACATATGTCCACACAAAGATGTGTACTCAAATGTTCACAGCAAGAAATCAACCCAAATACCCATGGACAAATGGATGAATAAACCAGTTGTGCTATATCCATCCAACAGAACAGTGGTCCCCAACCTTTTTGCCAGCAGGTCCCAGCTTCATGGAAGACAATCCTTTTATGGATTGAAGTGGAGGGGAGATGGCCTTGGGATGATTCAGGCACACCACATTTATTACATTTGCAGCTGCTCCCCAGCACCAGCATCACCACCTCAGCTCTACCCAAGATCATCAGACATTAGATTCTCATAAGGAGCGCGTGACTCAGATCCCTCGCATATGCAGTTTACAGTGGGTTTCGCACTTCTGTGAGAATCTAATGCCGCGCTCATCTGACAGGAGGCAAAGCTCAGGCGGTGATGTGAGTGATGGGGAGCAGCCGCAAATACAGATGAAACTTCGCCCACTGCCCACCTCTGCAGCTTGGGGGTTGGGGACCACAGCGATAGAATGTCACTCAGTAATAAAAAGGAAGAGTGCACTGATGCATGCACAAGGTGGATGAATTTTAAAAACATATGTCAAATGAAAAGAAAAAGAGAAACAAAAGAGTGAGTTCATTTACACCAAGTTCCAGAAGAGGCGAGCTTGCCTGCAGTGACAGAAAGCAGGTCAGTGTCTGCTCGGGTTGGGTTTTGAGGTGTGGGGTGTCTGAGAAAGGTCACAAGGGGATTTTCTGAGGTGATATGGGAATGTTCTCCATCACGATTCTGGCCATGGTTAAACATGCTATCTATTTGTCAAAACTCATCAAACTGTATTCTTAAAATGGGTACATTTATTGTTTGTAAATTGTACCTCCATCAAGTTGATTTTTAAAGATTGAGGGTTTTCAGCACAAGTTGGTCTGATTCTGAAGTTTCCACAGCTCCCCCGAAGGCCCGTGTGGGCACCACAGGTCTCAGAGGGACAGTCCACTAACAGCTTCCTCAGGACATCACTGGGACCCAACAGGGACTGGGCTCCGTCGAGGGGAAGGGCCACAGACGGCCAAGAGGGGACCCAGGAGAAGCGAGTCTGCCTTCTCAGTCGTCAGGAGCACCCGGACTAGTCCATGTGTCCTTGGGCCTCCTGATATCCCTTTCCTCTTGCTGGGAAGAACAAAGAGTTTCCTTCCTGGAAGGTGAAATCATTTTGTTTTGTTCCTTCCTCGCTTTATCGAGGTATAATGGACAAACAAACATTGCGTATATTTAAGGTGGCCAACATGATGATTTGATCTACATAGACATTGTGAAAGGATCACCACAAGCTAACTAACATATTCATCACCTCATTAATTACTATTTTCTTTTTTGTCTTTGTTTGTGGTGAGAACACTTAAGATCTGCCCTCTTAGCAAATTCAAGTATGCACTGTTGTTAACTGTCATCATTAGGCTGCTCGTTAGGTCGTCTCCCCCACACAGCTGAAACTTTGTGCCCTTTGACCAACATCTCCCCATTTGCCCTCTTCTCGGCCCCTGGAAACCACCATTCTACTCTCTGTTTCTGCGAGTTCAACTTTTTTGGATTCTACACGTAAGTGAGATTATGTGGTGCTAGTAGTTTTGTGTCCAGCTTACGTGACTTAGCATAATCTCCTCTCGGTTCATCTGTTGTCAAAAATGGCAGGATTTCCTTACTTTTAAAAGGATGAGTAACATTCCCTTGTGAGTGTTATATACAACCTAAGTGCCTGAGGACGGATGGATGGATAAAGAAAATATGAGACATACTCTGTGTGTGTGTGTATATTCTCCAGCCATCCACTGATGAGTACCTGGGCTGTCTTCATACCTTGGATATGACTCAGCAAAGACCAAGGTGCACATGTCCACAGGAAATAAAATCGGTCTCTCAAAGAGACAGCTGCACTCCATGTTCGTTGAAGCATGATTCACAATAGCCAAGATATGGAAAATGAAAATTTTTAGCATAGGAGGTAGAATAGTCCCCAAGTGAAATCCCCTGGGAGAGCTCGTTAAAAATATCGAGTCTCTTTTAAAAAAAATTTTTTGAGGAACTTCCATACTGTTTTCCATAATGGTCGTATTAATTTATATTCCCACCAATAGCGTATGAGAGTTCCCTTTCTCCGTATCCTTGCCACTTCTTGCTGTTTTTTGTCTATTTGATAATAGCCATTCTAACAGGCGTGAGGTGGTATCTCTTGATGGTGTCGATGGTTTTGATTTGCATTTTCCTGAGGATTAGTGTGGTTGAGCACCTGTTTAGAAACCTGTTGGCCAGATCCAGGGTGTTTATGCAGAGGATATGAAATCAGTGTCTAGAAAGGATCATGTTCACTGTGGAGTTATTCACGATAGCAAAGAAACGGAAACAACCAAAATTTCCGTGAATGGATGAATGGATAAATAAAATTTTCTATTTCACACACAATGGAATATTATTCAACCCTAAAAAGGAGAAAATCCAGCCATTTTCGACAACGTGGGCAAACCTGGAGGGCATTATGCTAAGTGACATAAGCCAGACACAAAAAGACTAGTACCACATGGTCTCACTTACATGTAGAAACTAAAAACATGGAACTGGTAGAAACAAAGAGTAGAGTGGTGATTGCCAGGGACTGGGGGGAGGGTACATGGGGAGATGTTGGTCAAAGGGTACAAAGTTTCAGTTATGTGGGGCAAACAGAATCTGGAGATCTAATGTATAGCATGACGACTATAGTTAACAATAGTGTATTGTATGCTTAAAATTAGCTGAGAGGGTAGATCACAAGTGTTCTTATCACATACACACACACACCAAAAAAAAAAAAAAAAAGGAAAAGAAAAGAAGTAAGAGAAAATGCTAACTATGTGAGGTGATGAACACCTCAGCATCCACAAGGTTAATTAGCTTGTGTTGATCATTTCACAATGTCTACATGTACCAAATCATCACCTTGTACACTTTGAACATATACAATATTTGTCAATTATACCTCAATAAAGCTGAAAGAAAACCTGATTCCCTGACTCATTTGCAGAAATGAGACAGGAATCTGCATTCTTAAAATCCTTCCAGGAGATTCTGATAGGTTGGGGACCACTCAAATCCTGTTTCCTCCCTGGTCGGCTGCTATTTACACAGATGTTCATTGCCTCAGGGTTGTGTTCTCAGTTTCCCCACCAACTGCAGTTACATGTGAGCCTGGCGTGTTTTCTATGGCCAGCTGCAAAATAGGTCCTGGAAATGAGCTGGCCCCCAAGTCTCCATTTGAGGCCTCCCCCATCCCCCATTTCCAATGTATGGAGAGTGGTCTCTGTAGCCAAAGGCTGGTGATCAGGAGTCATAACGCCACCTGTTTCCAGACAGAAGCAGTATTTCCTCTAGGGAAACTGCCACGGATAATCTCTGCTATGCCTCTCTTTTCCTTTTTTAAAAGACATAAAATAAAAATTACAAGCAGATTATATCAAAGTAGCTTGAAATATGAACCGTAGGTTGTTATACATAAAAAGAAGAAAGTGTGTTTTCTTAGAGCTTTCATCAATTTCTGGGAGAATCAGATTAGTACCCGTGACATTATAGACCCGGGGAATTGCTGCTGAAGCTCTAAGTTCAGGTTCAGGAAGCCGTTTTAGGAAGAGTACCTCCTAACGGTTCTTTGATTGTGCAGAGCTATGTTTCCCCAAGGTTTTCTGCATGCAAAGCAACAGAAGGCACCAGGGAGCAGGCTAGAGGAAGGAGCGTGAAGATCTGAGCTTGGGGGTCTGCCAACGGTAGCCACCTGTGACCTGGTACTTAATGATCAATTTACAAACTCTCCTTAGATCCTACATCCCCAAGAGAGCTTCATGAGCAAAACCACTCAGGGGGCTCCAAAGAGCTAGGGAAAGGAGGAGAGAAATCTCAACTAAACAGATCCAACCTCTAACAAGACCACTTTCCAAGGAAACATGATTAAAATGCATGCTGATGTATATCTCTATTGCTCTTAGGGTGAAGACAATCTCCTTCACTTGGCCTGTCTAGGCATGCCCCAGCATTCCTCTCCTGCCTCATCTCATAGCCTAATTCCCTTCCCTTTATCCTCCTCAGGCAAATAGGCCTTTTAGCCTCTCCTTTCACAGGACCTTTGCACAAGCTGTTTGAAGATTCTGGGATTTTCTTCTTCACCTACTTAACGTCTACTCATCCTCAAGACAGTAATTCAAGCATCCCTTCTTCCAGGGAAGATTCCCCTGATTTTTCTGTATCCGAACCTCATTATAATGGTTCACAAGTTATGTAATCTTTTTTGTTGCAATAAGCATAATTTTTATCTCGTGATGGTTTGTGTGGCTATTTGATGAAGTTCCATGAGGACAGAAACTTCAGTCCTCTCTTGTTCACTACTAGAACCTCACATATAAAAGAATGAATGACCATTTAGCACAAATCCCTCACCTTGCCAGCAAGGGGAAGTGACATGGCTTCGGGAAGCCACTGCTAGCTAGTCGCTGAGCTGAGACCAAGACTAAGTGGCCTTGCAACTTTGAGCCCGTATTTCTTTCTCTGGCACCATCATTCCTGCTACATAAAGTGATGACTTACTTAGGGGAAAAAACATGAAAGAAAGCCAGAGGAAAATCAGAAAAAAGAATTTTCTGCTAAATGGACCATTTTTGACTATGCTCAAAAAGAAAGGTTGGCACACACACAAAAGAAATCATAAAAAGAAGCAGGGAATATTATAAGCAAAGTACTCGATATGAATAATAATGAACAAAACATTTCTACTTATTGTTTATCTAATTTTGAATTTTAATGAATAGCACGGATGGTAATTATTCAATTCCTATGTTTATATAAAACCAACACATGAAACCTCACAGTTCGATATTTATGAAGTGTCAGGTTCCCTAAATACTCAGCTTTGCAATTAGAAGGGGAGGTAGTCATTAACATTTTAAACTAGATAAATGAAGAATAGAGTTGTTATTTATTCATTAAAGTTTTAAAAACTGGAAATTATATAATCATCTTTTGGGTGTCTACATATCATTTAATTAGTGATGAGTCAAAATGTTGCTAAGAAGTGTGTATCTACACCTCTAGAAATAGACATAACACCTATTAGCAAATGGAACTATTTAACCCGGTTGACAATTCAGATTCATCTTCTATTCGTATTGAAGACCTGTCACCAGATGCCTGATGATTTAGAAAGAGCACTGACTTTAGAATCAGATGGAGCTGGGTTTGAATTATTTTTCTTCCTGGTGACCTTTGGCAACTTGCTCAAACATTCCAGAATCAGTTCTTTGATCCATAAAATGAGATTGTAGTCTTACCTTGCAGGATTGTTGGGAGGCATTAAAGAATGTACAGTACAATGACCAGCTCAGGGTATTTTGTGAGTCATAATGAGTGTAACATTCCTCCGGCCCAGCTCTGGCCCGGCAATATGGAAGAAGCATCTGGTTTCCCCAGGTGACATTTCTAGACCCAAGGAGAAGGTCAGTATATCAAGAGTGATCACACACAAGCCAGTGGCATTGGAGGATTCCAGGAGGCTCTCTACCTGAGAGTTACAGACCAGGGTTCTGTAGTAAAAGCATTCTAAGCACCAGGCAGGGATGTGTCTGGTTCACCACTGTACACCCAGGGTCCAGCACCCAGCACAGATTCTGTGAATGAACAGCTGCATAACTACCACTGTGGCACCAGCACTTCTGGATGCATCCTCGGATGCCCAGGCTACCTCTCTTTGGCATAGGTCACTGGAATTTCCCATCTCTCTCCATCCTCCCAGGGCACTGGCATGCAGAGGAAGCCTGCCCAGGGATCTTGCCAGCTGGGACCTTTTCCTGACAGCTCCACGCTCCAGGCGTCCAGGACTCCACCTTGCTCCAACTTCCGTTGTCTGATTTTCAGGTGGGTTTAGGAGCTGACATTATCAAACTGTGCACGTTGTTTTTGGTTTACCCTTTTCAGGAAATGTGGTCCTCTTGAATCTCTACACAGTGTCTGGGGCATGGAAGTTCACTGTTTGCCATGCCTGTGCCCAGATTTGAGACGGCGCTGCTTCAACTCTTTCCTTGTGTGATGTGTCCTCTGCCCATTTTCTTGCCCTCTGTCAGGCTTTTGCTCTGACTTTATTACCCCCCATCTCTGCTGGGTTCTCTAGATTGCTCCTTCTCTCCGGAAGCTTTGAACCCCTTCCTGCCCACTGCTTGATTTCCAATGACTTTTACTTCCCTCTGTGAACCTGTGCCCATTGGTCAGTTCTAATTTATTAGAAAGTGCATGCAGTATTTTTTTTCCATTCTTAAGATACTTCACTTAGGATAATGGTCTCCAGTTCCTTCCATATTGCTGCAAAAGGCATTAATTTATCCTTTTGTATGGCTGAGTAGTACTCCATAGTGTGTATATATATATATATATATATATATATATATATATATATACACCACATTTTGTTAACCTACTCATGAATTGATGGGCACTTGGGTTGATTCCACATATTTGCAATTGTGAATTGTTCTGCAATAAACATTTGAGTGTAGGTGTCTTTTTGATAAAAATGACTTATTTTCTTTTGGGTAGATATCCAGTAGTGGGTCTGTTGGATCAAATGGTAGGTCTACTTTTAGTTCTGTGGGAAATCTTCATACTGTTTTCCACAGAGGTTGTGCTAATTTGCAGTCCCACCAACTGTGTAAGCATTCCTTTCTCTGCACCAGCATCTATTGTTTTTGGACTTTTTAATAAAAGCCATTCTAACAGGGTAAGGTGACAACTCATGGTGGTTTTAATTTGAATCTCCCTGATGATTAGTGATGTTGAGCATTTTTTCAGGTTTGTAGGCCATTTGTCTATCTTCTTTGAATGCTTCTGTTCATATATTTTGCCCACTTTTTAATGGGGTTGTTTGTTTTTATCTTGCTGACTTGTTTGAGTTCTTTGTAGATTCTGGTTATTAGCCCTTTATCAGATGTGTGGATTGCAAATATTTTCTCCCATTCTGTAGGTTGTCTATTTGCACCCAAAGATCAGTTGGGTGTAGGTAAATAGTTTTATGTCTGGGTTCTTTATTATTTCCCTTGATCTATGTCTCTATTTTTGCACCAATACCATTCTGTTTTGGTTACTATAGACTTATAGTATAGTATGAAGTATGGTAATATTATGCCTCCAGCTTCTTTTTTTTTTTTTTTTTTTGTTTAGAATTTCTTTGGCTATTCAGGCTCTTTTATGGTTTCAAATGAAGCATAAAATTATTTTTTCGAGATCTGTGAAATATGCCATTGGTATTTTGATGGGGATTGCATTGAATCTGTAAATCACTTTGGGTCATGAGGACATTTTAACAATGTTGATTCTACTGATCCATGAGCAGGATATGTTTCTCCATTTATTTGTGTCATCCACAATTTCTGTCCTCAGTGTTTCATAGTTCTCTTTATAGAGATCTTTTACCTCCTTGGTTAAGTATGTTCCTAGGTATTTTATTTCCTTTGTAGTTATTGTGAATTATATTGAGTTTTTTGTTTGACTCTCAGCTTGACTGCTATTGGTATATAGAAATGTTACTGATTTGTATAGGTTGATTTTATATCATGAGGCTTTGCTGAATTTGTTTATCAATTCCAGGAGTCTCTTGGTGGAGTCTTCAGCCATACCTCTTGATTGTCCTCTAAAGTGGTGAAGGATGTATTTAAGAATATGAGAGCTTAATGTGATCTCAGAATAGATCTCATGGATATTCTGAATAATTTACTCCTTCCCTTCACTTGCTACTTTCTCTCCAACTACCCCATTTTTGGGGTGAAAAAACTGAGGCCCAAAATGCAGACCTGACTTGTCCCAGACATACTACCAGAGATTAGAACCAAGGTCTCCCAGCTCCCTGCAGAGTGCTTTTGGTTGGTTGCACGCTTGCTTGCAACATGCATGGGTGCTGTTATGGGCTGAATTGTATTCCCCACCACCACCAAAATTCATGTATTGAAGTCCTAGCCTCAACACCCCGGAATGTGACTGTATTTGGAGATAGGGTCTTTAAAGTTAATTATGTTAAAATGAGGTCCTTAGAGTGGGCCCTACACCAATATTACTGATGTCCTTACAAGAACAGGAAATTTGGACACAGACACACACAGAGGGAAGATGATGTGGAGACACGGGGAGAAGATGGCTGTCTATAAGGCAAGGAGAGAAGCCTCAGAAGAAACCAACACTGATTGCACCTTGATATCAGACTTCCAGTCTCTAGAACTGTGAAAAAATTAATTTCTGTTATTTATTTCTCCACCAGTCCATGGTACTTTGTTACAACAACCCAAGCAAACTAATACAGGTGCTGTGCTCTCTCACCAAGATGTGTTCTGAGGAAGGGAAGAAAGGAGTCTATAGCACAATAGAATATATTTACTTTGGTTTTTTTTAATAAATCCAGACTGCCAACAAACAGGCTTGTAACCCAAAATTAGATATAGGTAGCAGTGGCAAATGAAGTCATCACATCAAAACATGGGAATGAATAGTGCATGTTTAAATTCCAGCCTTCAGAAACTCTTATCTCTTCCAATGCCCACAATACTGCCATCATCAAAGGAGCTTTTGAAATGTAGAAACCCTGAATCATTCAAAAGTCCAAAACTTAAATTGACTCTGTCATGCTTTGGTATGTCAGCTGATCAAGTAGAGTTAAAAGGGTTAGTTGAAGCTTTTTTAGGTACATACAAACTAGGATATCAGACTTGCAGAAATTTGGGGGTTCTTTCAAATGTAGTATAAGGTTGAGAAAAGGCTTAAATCCTCACCCTTTCTGAAGATTGCCAAGACTCTGTACATGGGTCTGATTAGACTTATAGCACACTGAAACAAGGTTAAAGCCAGATGCTTTGGGATATATTTAGAGAATAAAGCGTAATAGCCGGATTTCAAATTCAAGATGGTAACTCCTTAACGGCTACAAAACATGGACAAATAGGAATGCTGGCAACATGCCAGGCATAGCAGGAGTACTGGAATTAAAACCAGAAAGCCTGGACTCCCTGAACAAATCATTTATTCTCCCTAAATATCTGTCCCAATCTAAAAAATTAGCATCCACTCCATACCTATCACTCACATTGTTGAGAGGCTCAAATGGGAAGATCATCGTGGAAACACGTGGAGAATTCTAAGTGCCAAGCTAAGGTGGGGACTCCTCAGTCTTTAAAAGGAGATCATGCCTTCATCCATAGGATAGTAGTACTGAGACACTGACAATCACACAGAAAAATTGCTAACGTTATCTTGCTGCTCTATTCTAGCATTAACTTTTTATTTTAAGATAATGTTAGACTTAGAGAGCAGTTCCAGTGTAGCCTTCATGCGGCATGCTCCACGGTTAACATTTTGCATAATTGTAATACAATTTCCAAAATGGAGAAGTGAATGTTAGTACCATGCTACTGACCAAACTACAGACTTTATGTGGAGGTTCCCATTTTTTGCACTAATATTCTTTTTCTGTTCTAGGATCTAATCCAAAATCTCACATTGCCTTTAGTTGTCATGCCTCCTTAGTATCTCCCAATTTGTGACAAGCATCTCCTTGCCTTTCATGACTTTGAGACTCAGTTGTTTTGTAGACTGTCTCTCAGTTTGGGTTTGTCTGATGTTTTCTTACGATTAGACTGAAGCTATGCATCATTGGGAAGGATATTAGCAAGGTGATGTGCTCTTCTCACTGGATCCTGTCTGGGAGTATCTGATGCTGCTACATTGTATAGCAATCAAATGTTAACCTTGATCACTTGTTTAATGTGTTATCTGGAAGATTTCTGTACCATAAAGTTACTGTTTTTTCCTTTTAATTCATAAGTATTTATTTTTGAAGAGATACTTTGAGATTTGGCAAATATGTTTCTCCTTAAACTTTTGCCCACTGATTCTAGCTTCCTTTAGTGAATCTTGCCCACATCAATTATCACTGCGATATTCTAAGCTATTTTCTATTTCCCTCATTCTATTTTCTTCTACATTTATTACTTGGAATTCTTTTGCAAGAAGAGTTGTCTTTTGTTTCCCATTTGTGTATTTATTCCATTATGCATTTATATCAGCATGAACTCATGGGACATTTACTTTATACTTTGGGTTTTAATCCAATACTACCTCTGGCCACTGGGAGCTCCTTCAGTGTTGGTTCCTGTGCCCTGTCGACATGCCCAGGCATTGTTTCTTTTTGTTGTTTAGTTGACTGGTTGGTTGGTTGGTTTTTCTTTGTTTTATTTTGTTTTCAGCACTTCCTTGCTTTCTGACACCACATGATGCTCTGAAGTCATGTGCATTTTGCCTGCCTTACTTAGCTCCTCAATCAACCACTTTCCCACATGTTCTATATCGTATCAGGGAAAGCACTCAAACATAAAAAAAAGTTGCAAAAAAATATTATTATAGGAAGTAATTTATACTATGAAAGATAAAATGTGGGTTTAATTTATTTTCTAGGTTTCTACCAGCTTTCCTGACCAGAACCACTTCTTCCCATATAGAAAGAGCCATATGGTCTCATTAAAAAGTAGGAACTGGGCACCTGGTATGTGGAAGGCCATGAGTCCACCACGATTAGTGTCATTTAATGCCATCTCCTCTATAGAGAAGACAATTTCAGTAGCTGTGCTCCAAATAAATGGTTTTTAATATCCAGTAATAAAAAATATATCAAACGTGTATACTTAACCCCTACTTGGCCCATGGAGAAGAGAAGATCAACTTATGTTTAGTTTCTCTACCCTTAGACAATGACTTGGCACATGTAGCAGGCTGAGTGACCACCCTCCCCAAAGACATCCGTGGCCTAATTCCTGAAACCTATGACTGTGTCACCTTACATGGTGAAAGGCACTTTGCAGATGTGGTTAAGAATCTTGAGATGAGGAGATTCTTCTGGATAATCTTGGTGGGCCCATTATAAACACAATGGTCCTTGTAAGAGTCAGAGTCAGAGAACGCAATGTGATGAGGGGGACAGGACAGTGATACAGGGCCAGGGGCCAAGGGATGTGGGCAGCTTCTTGAAGCTGGGAAAGGCAAGAAAATGGATTCCCCCCCAGAGCTTCCAGAAGAAATACATGCCTGCTGACCCATTTAACCTCTGCCCTCCATAACTATGAGAGATTAAATTTGTGTTGTTTTAAGCCCATAAATTTGTAATAATTTGTTATAGCAGCAGTAGGAAACTAATACGGCATATAAGCCCCGTGACAGCTTATGACCGCAATCCTTTGGTCACCTATTATTGTCTGTGAGTCATCAGGCAGATTTAGGAGTATGATTTTGTATGACCAGGAGACGTTTGCTGTGATGTCAGCATGAGGAAGACAGTCCCATTCATAATGTCATCCAGCGGAAAGGGACGGGGTGATCTCAAAGTGGGGCAGGGGCATACCCAGGAGAATATCTAAGTGTTTTGAAAACAGGAAGCCTTGTTCTACTCATAACATTTCATTCTTAATAGCCTGCCCTTTGCTACACACACAGAACCCATATGCAGCATTAAAAGAAGAACTTTTAATTGAATACCAGCCAAGACTCGAAGGTGAAATATCTATTCTATTTTTCTCCCATCACCATGGCTGCCTCTTTTAACCCTTCCCAGGGCAAAAAAATAAAACCCTGTATGTTGCTAAACTAACAGAGGAAGTTTTCAGAGGCTGTCTATCCTTGAACCCAGTCTCCTAACAGCTGTTCAACACTTTGGCAGGGGGAGAAAATGAAAAAAGTCTTTTCAACACCCTCTGATGTCCAGACTTCTATGGAAGGCCAACTTCCCTCATTGAATGCCTGCTGTCTCTGAGCCATTGTGTTTTCCGTTTGGTTAAAGATCTGTTTTTACAAATTGGAATATATAAATTCCCCAAGTTTCCAGTCTACCTCAACACAAAATGTATAACATGAGTAAATAAAAGTAGACATATCCATGAGGAACCCCCTGGATTGAATCTGTAGGCAAGAAATTCTTCAGGGAATGGAACAATTGCTTTGGTTTTTGTGTTCATGTTATAGAATTTCTCCTGCTTTTAAAAAGACTGGGGGCTACTGGCTGTTAAAGATCAAATCATCAGTTTGATGTGTCTCAACATCGTGCATGTCATCCAGGCTGATACCCTTTGCCTGTTTCAAAGACAGTGTGAGTAGCTCTAATTCCCATTCGAATACCGAGAGATCAAATACGAATACTTCCCGAGGAAATGAGAATAGAATAGACAGCACAGAGATGCTTCTATGCCCCAATTATATCCCATTTTCAGGTTGTATTTCTACTTCTTAAAATGATAGAAAACTGTGGAGTGCTTCTAATCTTTGCAATTTGGATTGAATCCATCTCCCCTGAATTGTTTTAAAGTGGGCTTGCGCTAAGAAGATCTTTCAAAACAGCCAAGTAGCTGGTCTGGTTGGTTTGAGACCTGGTCAATTGGAAAATGTTTTGTTTCTCTAAAATGTCACCCAATCACATCAAAAGCATAATGTATCAGTTTTGCGTTCTACAGATTTATTTTTATTTCTCTCCTACCAAGTGAGAGAGGGAAACAGTATTTATTAAATATCTAAAGTGTTTCATGCACTGTGTTGGTATTTGACATATTTTATCTCATTTTATCCTCACAAGGCAGTCCTGCTCCTCCTACTCCTTTTAAGTGTAAAAAAAACAGGATGCACTTTAAGAAACTGCTGACATTCTCCATGAGAATCAGAACTTAAGAGCAGGTGTGATGAAGAGGCAATGTGGTATAATGAAAACAACAGGAATTTGGAACTGGATTAGAATCTTTGAAAAACCTTTGGGCTCCAGGGCTTGAGTAGGTTATATAACCTTTCTGACCTGTTTATTTATCAAATGAAGACAGTAATAACTAAATTTTGGGGGCATTATAGTATATGTATGTGTGTGTGTATTATACACACATATATGCCAAGTGGCAGGCTCCAGTAGGTGTTCCATAAGTGATAACTAATCTTACTCAATCCATAAGGAATTATTGGCTACCACTTGATTAGCAAGAATATGCCTGGTGCTGGTACTCATGGTACACAATGATTGCCATCCTGCAGTCGTGTTTTCTCACCTAAAGGAATACAATGGATTCTTCTACTGCAACTAATATTTGCAGAGAACCTCTTATGTGCAAAGATTATGTGTAGGCACCATAGGAGACTTGAGGGTAACATTGCAAAACCATGAACAAAAGAATCATGGTCCATAATGACCCTATTATATTGGTGAGCCAGATTTTCCAGGGAAAAACTCTGCACATCACCTGGTGAGTCTTCCAAGTCAAGTCTGTGTAATCCAGAGGATACCTGTAGACTTTCAAGGGGTATTCAGCATGTTTGGCTTTAGGGAATCAATTTCCAGTTTGTATGTTCTATTTGTATGTATTCTTTGCTAAAACCATTTTAACTAAGAACCCACCTGTAGTTGAAGTGATGTGGCTTCTCAACCCCAACTTTCCCTTAAATGGTCTCCTTTTTCTGACTTTACAAAAGACAGACAAACTCTCACCCACCCCCACTCATACTACAGTGCACTACTCTATAGATGGGGGACTTCTGGGGTTTTGAACAAGGGAGAATTTAGAATTTAGCTTTGTTACTGAATAACAAGTCCTTCTGCAAGTCAGGTACTTTCTGATTATTTGCTTTCAAATTTGAGGACTCAATTACATTGTAAACAGGCAGATTGTTAAAATAAGGCTTTGATGGCATATTGAAATGAGTGTTTTGCAAATAACCGGAAAAAATTGAGTGCCATTGTTTTTTTTTTTTATTTCTGCTTTCTTCTATGCATTGAACAACATGAGTTTTCTAAACACTTAAATAAGCAAAAACAGAAGATGGGAATAAAGTTTATACTGACTCTTTTCTTTAAGGAATAAGCAACAGTTCTTCACAGATGCATGACCTACATGAAAATTTTTCTTTCTAGCTCATCAAGAGATGTCACTTCTAATAAAATTTTTTATGTTTGGTAATGACCACAAGATACTATATATTTGTATTGTTTGGGTCAATTGGATAGAATAATAATTATACTGTTTGTAGCAGAGTCCATATTTTTAAAAAATAAATCTTAGATTCTAGAAAATTAAAAACAATTTCAATTTACATACTAAGAATGAGAAAAACAGCTCCTGACATCCAGAGATTGGCTGGGCCACTTACAGGGAGGCCTTGGAGTTGTAAGGAGTGGCCTGGTGTTCACAGCTAGACCTTGGTGTCCTTATACTAGGTATCAACCAGCCCATAGAACACCAACATCAGACTGGGCTCTAATGCCCTGTGACTATGATGCAGGGAGACAAAACCACAAACACAACAAAACAATTCAACTTCAGCATCTTATCTGAGCATAGACAAAAACACAGCTATGGTGAAAACCACAAAAATATCACACATCACCATCTCCCAGCTATAATGAGTGATTGTTGCTACTTTTATCAATTATAGCTTGAACTGTGCTCACGTCTTCCCTTCTTCCAGAACTGACCGAGACAATCAATTGTAGAATTGCCCTCACTTCCTGATAGCATTTAATCGAGAGGCAAGCCCTCCTCATTAAGCCCTCCCCAAAATTACCTAACCAAGGTCAAATCCTATAATAAGCCCTTTCTAGCATGTTCTTACGGAGATGTCTAGTGGCTCCTGATGGTGAGCATTATTCTCTACTGCAATGAGCAACACGCCCAACTTGTTCAGCCATGTGTGTGTTCCTGTAGCATTTGGCTGGAGGCGTTGGCAGGAAGATATGCGGCACCAAGATCCAACTGCCCTCGTCGCCCTAGACTGAGCCCCTGGGCCTGAGTACTGGTGTTCATACCTGAGACCCTTTGTGTCTATCTATTTGGATGCCCCCTGCACAAGGCTGGGAGATAAATTCACATTAAGTTGAGCTCCAATATTTTGGTCAATACCTTCGCATTAGGTTTAGCTTGTTTTCCTGGGAATATGTTCCTTTCTGACATTTTTGTTGATGTGATCAGATTTATATAGTTCTTTGGAGAAGTTGTTTTCTGGTCTGCTAATACCTACCTATCCCTGTGGTCTGTCTGCTTGTCCGTTGTTCTGAGCATTGTCTATAACAGGACAAGTCTATAGGGAAATGTAGAAACAGTAGAGGCTACATTGATTATGCGATTTATTGCGATGAGTTGGTTTGTGTAATCATGAGACTGGCTGGGCAAGTCCAAAATCCAGAGGGCAGGCCATGGGAAAGGGAGGCTAGAGTTCTTGAGCACAGGCTGAAGCCTCTATCCACAGGCAGAATTACTTCTTCAGCTTTTGAGGCCTTTTAGCTGATTGAACCAGGCCCATCCTGATTACCTAGGATAATTTCTTTAATTTAAAACAACCGATTATGGACTGTAATTATAGCTACCAAACACCTTCACAGCAGCACTAATTTAGCGTGTGACTGAACATCAGGGGGCCAGACTGTAGCCTAGCCAAATCCCAGGCAGAGGATGGGCACAGGTCCGATACATTTGTCCTCAAGCTGGCTCCAGGGGCAGAGGGGTTCAGTGTGTCTCCCAAGACTGGCATGTTTTTTGGACAAACTTTGACTTGGGTCACCACTTTAAAACCTTGCAAGGACGTTTCCTCAGTCTTGTGCCGTGTCCCCGAGAACTTCTTTGTTTATTTTTGTCTGCCTGGAATCCGGAGGTTTTGTCTGCTCCCTGTTGGGTGATGCAAGCCCTTGGCCAGAATCCAGAGGCAGGAAGTCTCCCAAGGACCCTCCTGAAGGACCACAGCCGTTCTCACGGATTCTCCCCTGTCAACGGGCCTCTTCCAGGCCAAGCCCCTGCTTTCCCTCGTCCCCACACCGTCAGCCTAACTTGTGTGCTTGTCTCACTAACCGGCACAGTCTCAGCAGAGACTATTCAAAATGGCAGCTGCCATTCTGGGAGCCTTAGACAGGAAAACGGTCGTTCATGTGAAAGGCACCTTCGAGCACAAAGTGAAGAAATCCTCACGAGGAGATTATTTGTCTTGTTTCTCTAAAAGAGAGACCATTTTGTTTAACCCAGGAGTCCCCACCTCTGTTTCTGTACTTGGGAATTAATAATTGCTGACTTTTTAATTGTTTGGGCTGATAAAACTGTCAAGTGAGCACAAGTTACACCAAAGCCAGCTGCATGTCATTCTCTTTGCTGTGTCTATAGGTCAAAGTATGTTTTTCTACATTTAAACTTTCTGCCTTCTCTTTGTGGAGACAATAGAATTAGCCTTTTACAGTGATAATCTCATATTTGCTTAAGGCTGTCTGCCTCTCATTTTTTTTTTTCTATGCCTCGCCTCTCTCTCTCTCTTTCCCCCCACCTTGGGGAAAGACAGGTTCAAGATTTTTATTTTTTAATTGTTCAGTTGTTACGTTGGCACAATGGGAATGTCTAGTCCAGATAAACAGTCAACAATGCCTAAAAGAAAGAGAAAATGATTTCAACAGTGTTTCTTCTTGTGGATTCTGAAAAGTATATTTACATATATAACAGCCTTTGTTACTGTAGCAATGAGGTGAGAACAAAATGGCTTAGCTCCAAGATAAAACAAGAGTTTGAGCATAATTCAGTCTTTAAAAATTAATTTACCCTATAAAAACAGTGACATCACACAATTTTATTTGTATGAATACAGAGTTAAATGTCTCATATTTAAAATGTCTAAATTGCCTACATTGGTTTTATGAATTATGTAAGTTATCATTGTCTCCACAGCTTGTTTAAAATAAAAAATTTATAAATGTGAAATTATATTCACCCAAATAAAATTATAATAATGATGTGTCTTTAAGGGTTTAATTTTATGGAATTCTTACAATGCTACAAATCAAAAGGATTTAACGTGTTAGCTAAATTATAACTTTTAGAACCGTAACTAATTTTAAGACCTTATACACATGTTTCATTAATAAATGATCTTTCAATGCTTAGACAGCTCCTAAACAAGAAATAAATTCAAAACCCTGGTCACTAAACAGAATTTATCCTTACTTCTTAAAATAACAGTAGATGAACAAATTATAAAATTGTTTTGGATGATATTATCTATTTATATTTATGTATTCATTTAATTTTTCCCATCAAAATCATTAAAATGATATGAGTGTTCATAGAAAAAAAAAGAACTAAATAGTTTTGATTTTTCTATCATCTAGTTTTCTCTTTTGTTTGGAGAAAAGCAACCTCTGTTACAGAACTATCCATGCCTTTTTCAGACTTTCAGAGACTTCTTTGGATCTCTCTGATTTAATTCTATTTATTGATGGTTCCTATTTAAAAAGAAAAAAACTAAAAATTGCCAAAAGACTCTGCTATACAGAGTTGAATTTACTCTTGAAACTTAAACCTCTCCCAGAAATTAAATCAGTTTCGATGGCTAAATTAATTACCCTTGCCCTGATCTACCAGCTCACAAACATTAAAAAACAAATACTGAAATAAATACTGATACTCTAAGAGGAAGTGATTTGGGGTCAGTCTATGACTTTTAAATGATTTAAAAACAAAATGATTTTCTGACCATTACAGGAACTCTTATAAAATGCATGAGGTTTGACTCACTCCTGTTGTGATAAGAGACTAATATTTCCAATAAAGCCCCACAAGGATTCTAGTTCTTAAGTGAATATCAGGCTGACATTGGCCTTATTTACACTAATTTATCCTCTATTTTAAGGGTAAATATTAGCGACTACGACATATGTGAAACTACCTCCTCTACCAGGAACCTCCGATGCGAGGCAAGCATGGGATCCTCCAGGAGGAATAGCTGCTGCCTCTTCACGCACACTCGTTGAGCTGCAGTTCCCATAGTGATCCGAAACTTGTCACCGACTCTAACAGATGTCATAAATAATACAACATCTGCTCCGGAAGCCCAATAAACTAGTCTAAATTCATTAGCCAGAGTTGCCATGGACAATCACATCACTCTTGCTTTCCTCTATGCTTTCTGCACCTATGCAAACAGCACAGAGCGAGTAAAAATATTCCAAGACTGGAGGAGAAGAAAAGGCCCCCTAGGTCTCCCGAACAGGTCCCGCTGGGTTCTGGGCTATGTTTTCCTTGCCTGGGTTTTATAATCCCAGGCTCTTGCTTTGAGACTTGTTACACGGACTAATCATTGTGTGGTTTCTGGTAATTTCCTGTGTTCCAGTTGGCTGATGTATCTGGTCCGGAGTCTTAAAGCCTTCCATTGTCACATGCAATGATTCTACAGCTCATTTGACAACAGAAGAAGGAGGCATTGGCCCTAGTCTAAACACAGATGGGTTCAGGGAAATTCTCCTGATCTTGATCAGCAAAATCTCAGCAATCCGGATGTCATGGATTCGTGTCCTGTGGTCTGACGTCACCTCTCCTTGGCTAGAAGGGCAAACCAATAAAGAGAAGGCATCCCCTGCCATGCGGGGGCAGTGGGGCCTTGGAGGTGTTCGGGCCGTTTGTGCTTGCAGCTAGACCATGGTGTCCTGCTTGGTACAACAACCTTGCAAAGCACCACCATAAGACAAAGCGATTCTGTGATCGTGACGAAGTAACACCAGAACCAAAGTCACCTCCTAATGGTGTGTAAGCTAGAAAAAAGATCACTGTGCAAATCACAAAAATAGACAACCCCACCCCCAACCGTAAGATTGACTGCTGAGTCTTTAAGATTGCAACTTTTACCTTGCGTTAGCCTTTCCTCCTTCCACGTAAGTTTATTAAGATAAGTCTTAGTGTAGGCTGCTGTAATGTAACACCATACAACAGGTGTCTTAAACAACATACAATTATTTCTCACAGTTCTGGAGACTGGGAAATCCAAGATCAAGGTGCCAGCAGACCTGGCGTCTGATGAGGGCTGTCTTCCTGCTTTGCAGAGGGCCACCTTCTCTACGTGTCCTCACATGGAACAGGAGGTGAGAGGGGGAGGAAGAGGAAGCAAGCCTTCTCCTGCCTCTTCTAATAAGGGCACTAATCACCTTCATGGGGGCTTCACCTTCATGACCTAATTACCTCCTAAATGTTCTACCTCCTAACACTGTCACAATACAGGTAGGATTTCAACATATGAATTTAAAGGGGGCACATTCAGTCCGTAACAGTAACCCATCATGGAATTGTTGCCACTTCCTAACAGCATGCAGTCCAGAATAAATCCCAGCTTCCACAAACCTTCCCCCAAATTACCTAATCAAAGCCCAAGACCTATGACATATCCTTCCTAACACCCTCTTACTGAGATGCCCAATAATTCCCTGTCATACATGTGCTCTTCCGCACTTCAATGAGCAATAAACCCAACGTGTTCAATTACAGGTGTGTTTCTGCTGGCCTTTGCCTGGAGGGCATTTACAGTACAAATTTTTCTTGCAGAGAAAAAGAATAATTAGTCAAAGCCTTCGAAGCTCAAAACCTTTGCATTAAAATGCTGTGTGTGGGGGTGGGATGGGAACAGAACGGAAATACGTACTCAGCAAAGGAAAGAGTAAATGCTCTCACTGGTAAAGAAGTGCTTGTTTGTGCATTTTTAAAATAATGTAGAGTATCAAAATGTTATGATATATAGATTCCACTGGATACTTTAAAAATTACTTGTTCATGATTATTTTATTTTTTAAATGACAATGTTTACAGTTCACTGGAAATTATATCCTTTGCAGCTATTTAAACTCATGATGAAAATATTTAAATATTAACCTAAAACTGTACAAAAGACGGTAAAGAAATCGGCCTAGCCACCATACATTAGTAGGGCATGTTAATCATTGGAGAAAGAAAGTCTAGAAAAGTCTCCCCAGGATGAGAGCTCTTCAATGTTTTACCGGAAATACTTTCAAATCCATAGTAACGACAGTCCTTTCAATCCATCTCTTTGAAGTTTGCTAAGCAATGACGACAAGACCAATCCTTCCCCCTTTGCTGACTCTCCTAGGATCTCCTCTCCCTTACTTTGGTTTCACAAAACCCCTCCTTCCCTGCTGACAATGAAAAAATTCTCGTAGGTGTAAGAAGGCTTGAATTTTGATGCATTGAGGAACTGGGGTATGGTGTTTGTCCAGGGAGTGTTTGGTGAACCAGTCTCTCCTCCCTTCCTGTAACAGGCTTTTAGAACACAAAATCTTATTTTGAAATGGAAATCTGGGGGGAAACAGCATCACAGCTTTTCAAGATTGTCTTAGGGAATTCTTAAGCAGAAAGTGTTGAAGACGGCTGTTCTGTTTGTAAGCTCCATTTATCTGTCACTGTGGTCCCGTGTCCCCCAGAGCGCCTGGAGCAGGAGCGGCCTCCCCAGATAGTTGGTATAGCATGGAATGAATGTACAAATAGGTCACATGGTGGGGGGCCGGCAAGAAAGCCTTGCCTGGTGGTTAAGGGATAAAAGAGGAGGCATATGAATGCAACGGGGTAGGGGAGAGACACCCCAGAGGCCATCAGGAGTGCGAGATTGCAGTGAGCTATGCCCCCTAGCCAGGGAAACAGAGTGAGACACTGTCTCCAAAAATAAATAATAATAATTTTCTTTTCCCACCAAATGAAATTGGGGGCACTTTTTTGGCTTTAAGTTGCCTTGAAAAAAGTTGTCTGTGCTTACTCTTTGCAAATTCTCAGCCTCTCCCTCATCCTCCTCCCATTCTCTCTTCAATACAGTCAAAATAAGGCTTTGGTCCCCATCTCTTCACTGAATCATCTCTTTCTGGGGGCACTAGTGGTCTCCCCGTTACTAAATCCAGTGTTCGACTTTCCCTCCTCTTCTCACTTGACCTGCATCAGCAGCATCTGCTGTAGATCTTTACTCTTTCCTTCTTCCTCTCTAGGACATTCTCTCTTGAGTCTCCCTCTACCGCTTTTAGCTCCAACTTGTGAGTCTTTCATGCTCTCTCCTCCTTGCTTTCCCCATTTGCAAACATTGATATATCCCCATGTTCAGCCACATCCTCTTTTTCTTCCCTATGTGCAATCATTTCCTTAAGGATCTCATCTCTCCTGATGGCTGAAAATACCTCCAAACATTAATGACATTCACGTCTGCAGCCTGGACATCTCCTCTGAACTCCAGGTTTACGTTCACCTGTCTTCTTGACATCTCTACTTGAATGGCCAACAAAACCATATATATCTAAAACAGAACTCCTGACTTCTTTATTTCCCTGTCCCTCAAACCTGCTTGCTCCAAAATCTTCCCTATTTAAGTAAATGTCAGCTCTATCCTTCCAATTGCTCAGGGCAACAATCTTGAAGTCATCACTGAGGCTTCTCCTTCTCTTATACATTCCTAATTGCCTCCTTCATTAAATACTATTGGTTCTATTATCATAATACATTCAGAATTCAAACTTTTACTTTATCGCTTCCACTGCTACCATCTTGTTCCGAACTGCCATCACCTCTGGGTCTGCATCATTGCAAAAGCCCCTCAAATTTGTCTCACTGCTTCTGCCTTTTATTATATCTTACTCAGGAAGAAATAAAGCTACCTGATGACCCAAATAATCCCCAAATAGCAGTGACTTAACATCATAAAACATTTTAATTTTTGCTAACATCTCAATCTAACAAAGACAATACAGTTCCTTATTAAGTTCTGACTTGGAGACTTGGGTTGTTTCTATGTTGCAGCTCTGCTGTCTTGGGACTCCACCATCTCCCAGGCATCGGGCAGATGGGGAGGGGCTGGTGTAGAAAGCACAAGGAAAGCCCACCAATTATTTAACCACCTAGGCCTTGAAACAACACACTTCCCTAGCACATTCTGTTGGCCAGAACAGGCCCCATGGCCAATCCAACGTCAGGGAGGGCTGGGATTGTAGAGGCACACAAAGGCTCTCGCTGGGCACTGAGGCTTTCCGCCATGCCCCGTTGCAATATATTTCCCACACAAGAGCTGAAAATACTGATTAATTTTCTAGCGTATGGGGAGAGACTCACTTTTATCCAGTTACTATCCCATTTGCTTGGATGCCTTTCAGCACTGCCACTCTTCAATTTAAACCATTTGCTGTCTGAACGGTGTTCTCTGGAGTAGACGTTGTTGTTTTTGCCACACTGTCTCCCTTTCCCTTTCTTTGGAAACAGCATCTTGGTTTTCCTTGAAGGCACTATCCCCCTCTTTCCCCTCTGTGTATGTGAAAAAGAAATAAAGTTCTAGGATCGTAGCAGATGTTATATGAGTCTCCCACAATTTCGTAGGGACATTACTCTTAGCCACAGTGGTGTGGTTCTCCATCACGCTTTGTCAGTTCAACAGTTAGTTAGATCTCAGGCTCTAAGATTGGACACGAGAGCCCAAGAGAGCCATTCGGTCATTCATTCCATAAATACTATTGAGCATGAAGTATGTCCAGGCATTGTCCAAAGTTCTAAGGATGTAACAATAAGAAGCAAAGATAAAAATCCCAGCTCATGGGAGGATTCAGGCAATGAGCGAGGGTGTGTGTGTGTGTGTGTGTGTGTGTGTGTGTGTGTGTGTTATTTTCTCCCTTGCCCCCCTACCTAGAATTGGGTCAACACAGAGGAAAGTACTGCTGAGATTTGCAATGAAAATTCTTTTGAGCACCTAATTGATTCCAGCAAGTGTAAAGCCAGATCTACCTCTAGATTTTCCACTGTGGGAGCCATAAATGCCTTTTTTTCTCAAATCGATTTGTGTTGGTTTTTGTCCCTTGCAGGGGAAAGAATCCTGACTCTGCAGTGGTTATTAGGGATGACATAGAATTACGTGAAGTAATGTCTATAAAGCAGATCATACACGCCAGCCACAGTAATAGTACTCATTTGCACATCAGCACAAATCTGAGGAAATTAAGTGAAAACCGTTCTCACTGGATATGATCAGGAGGAAGTGGGAACAGAACCCTCTTTGAATTTTAACTAAAGGCCTCCTGATACTGCCAGCCCCACCGTTTTACAGAACGACAGGAGAGACCCTAACTACCTTCAACCACAGAACACAGAATTCAGGGTACAAATAACACACAATAGAGATGGCCTCTTTCATTGCAGAAAGCTGCCTGGTCAATAATGTTGCAGAGCAACCCCTGAGCGGTTTCAAATTCAAGAAGGGCTCGACATATTTATGAACATGAGTAAGATGTCTAAAAATACTTGCCAAGGATATTAATTTGTATCTTGAAGGTAATCGTTTCCTCATTGGCCCCAGCAAATTGGAGTAGACCAAAAATTTCCTCCAACATTCAATTATTTATCAACTCACCTTTTCTTTAGGATTTAGAATGTCTTAGTGGACATAAACTAAGGAAAGAAATTCAGGGAGGATATGCATGCACTCCAGTTATTCTTGGCCTTCTCTTGCTCAATTTGTTTGTTAAGATAGCCCTTAAATCTTAACTAAAGTACTTAGTTAACATGTGTACAGCTATCATAAGAATTAATATTTCTCAGAACTAATATATGCTCGCATTCCTACCATTCTCATCAAGAAAGTTGAAAGTTGCATTTTAGTAACCCAGTATCAATAGACCACAAGGAGACACAATTTAAAGAGCCACCCAGTTATTTTCTAGCTCTCTCTCTGTTAGATAGAAGTGCTTCATATGTCAGATAGAACAGGGGACAGAATGGGTCTCAGTCTCCTCTAGTCCCATTCACCAAGGCAAATTCAACTGCAGCTGAATGTATCTGAATCCAAGCCACGCAGTTAACATGCTAGCTATACATAGGTTAGATAATAAACAATTTCTGGCCATACGTGTCTCTCTTTATTGAAGAATTGAAGCATGAATTCCGTAGGATAAAGAGATACAAAAGGAATAACTCTGGGGTGTGCGAGGGCAGGAGCTATGAAGAAGAGGGAGACTTGCTGAGGCTTTGGAGCCTTCCTGCTAACACAGATGAGAAATTGCTAAGAAAAAGGCACAGTTGAAAGCATGGGAAGCCCAAAGCTTCTCTCAGGTATAATTATAAACATGCTAATATGCAAGGTTAGGTACCAGTGAGCTGAACATCATACCTCATCACAAAGAAAAATGAGTTTTGCCATGTCGGCGCCCCTGTGCCCAGCAAAAGATGGCTGTAGTGGCACCTTTTGTGGTCCGTGTGGGCCCCCATAATTAAAAGGTTGAATTAGTCATGTAAACAAATTATCTTGAACAAAGGGGTTTACAAATGCTGGCTAATTAGTTTGAATTCCCCAAAGCTTTCCGCTGTTTTTAATTCAATAACACAGTGTAAATTCTCCAGTTAGAAAAAGTCTAATAGGAATTGGCAGAAAACTAAATAATTGATATTGTCAGCAACTGCAGCAGCAAGCACTCCAGTGTTATTGTTTGCCAATGATTTCCAGAGAGGATAAAGCATGAAGTTTAATGAATTAACAATATAAGCCGTAGACAGCTGGTACTCAACAACCCTCTCCGTAAGCTCAGCTTCTAGCTGAGAAAAATTCTAAAGTACATATAAATAGACATACCTCTGGCTTGGATTATAATAAAGCATATCATAGCAACCAGTGCTTTAATGACGGGCTTGGAAATGCCGATGAGCTAGCTGTGTGACTTTAGCAAATCACTTGCCATCCCTGAGCCCAGCTTTCATGATGAGCACAAACAAGGATCCTGAACTAAATTCATGGTACCAACTGTTGGGCCTCCAAACTTGTTAGGGGTTTGGGGAGGTGAGAGGGGGGATCTCCAGATATTTTCAGTATTTCAAAAAGTCTCATGGACACTGTATATTTACCCATCATGGAAGAATCTAGACCAAAGCTTCCTAACTGAGCTTTAGCAACTCATCTTTCTTTAGGATTCAGTGGACATTGTCGTCAACACCAGCTAAGGAAGGAACTTCGTGGAACATATACGTGAATTGCAGTTATACTTGCAACTCTCTTGCTAAAGTTATTGTTCAGATAGTCCTTAAATTTTAACTAAAGTACTCAGTTAACTAAACTATGCACAGCTGTCACCAAGAAGTAAGATTATGTCTTAGAATCACTCTCAGTGTACTTGTCCCCCAGGTGTATCTGGTCCTGTGTGAGGGGGCTGGGGAAAGTGTAGAATTCACACGGCAAATATGACTGTAGCACACATTTATTTTATCCAACAGTTTAGAGAGGCCCTCATTTACTGTTATTCATTTTTAAGGTTTTTTTAAAAAATGTTCTGAAATAGTAAGTGAAGCATGGTTTAAGAAGTCATAGACAACTAAAAATTTTGTCATAAGAACAATAGATTTCTTCCCAACTCATTTCATGTCCCACTCTATGGGAGTGACCATTTTTCAATACTTTTCACAATTTTTTCATCAATTATATATTTTTTTCTAGATAAGATCCAGCTACCATTATCGGTTCATTCATTTTAAGGCATCATGTAGTAACTTCCAATTTTGATAGATGAGGATTTTAGCTCCGTTACCTTCATTCATCTTTTCAGTATACTTCTATTATAAATTTTACTAAACTTATAAATCAGTATTTTTATTATGATGGCTGTAATTATCACCACTGAGTTGAGCAGTATGGCCACCTTCTTTTTCTTGTGATAATGATTTCCCCAATATTTAATAATTGCTTCCCCCCACCCCCACCCCCTGGTTTGGTTTTCATTGAGCCTAAGGCCTTGTCTTTCCACACCCACCACACCTCTGACATATATATATATGCCTCTCAAAACAAGTTTTTATGACTCTCAGATAATCTCCCAGTTTTATTCATTTTCTGGAGATATGTCTTCTGGAAATTTCCCCTCTCCAGCTCCAGTCTGAACTGATTTCTTGTCAGAGTTCCTACTGCTGTCATTGTGGACTTAACCCTGGCTGTCCTCTTGGAAATCCTTTATTTTGCTCTTAAATTGAGTACTCCGTTATCCATAGTGAAACAATAGTTTGGCTACATATGGAATTCTAGGTTATATTTAATTTTTCCATCTACTTTTTGAAAGCATTGTTCCATTGTCTTTCAGTTTCCAATCTTCAATTTTAGAAGTCAGATGCCTTTGTTTATTTTTGGTCTTTTGATTTGCTCTCTAGAAGGTTCTAGAATTGCTCCTTTTAATCCTTTTGTTCTGAATCTTCATGATGCTCTACTTTGCTTTACATTTTCTTTTATTCTGGAAACTTTTCTACATTATCTCTTTGATCATTTCCTCTGCATGATTTTCTTTGTTCTACCTTCCTCGAATCCCTCAAATATTCCATCTCCTAGATTTATTCTCTCATGTTCTTATATTTTGTTTCCTATTTTCTCTTTATCTCTCTCCTCCTTGATGGAATTCTCTATGATGCATTGCTCAAATTTTTTTTTTACTGAATTTTTAAATACGATTATATTTTTAATTTCTAAGAGCTCATTCTTGGTTCTCTACTTGTTCCTTTTTAGAGCATCCTTGTAGTTTCAAGGGTACTGTATCTTGTTACCTTGATGATGATATAAGGTATAGTCTCTTTGGGGCTTTTTTCCTGTTCCCTGAATTTTTTCTCCTAATTCTTTTTTTTTTCCAGTTTGTTCTTTTGCATACAGGAAACTTCCTCTAAAAGTCCACTGATCCTTGACCGTCTGTTCTCATTTAAGGAGGAGACACTAAGAAGAAGATTCATGCTTTGAGTGCAGAGATGAGTTTTTCAACTGATTGGTTTTATGGAGGGGCAGCTGAATTTTTGCTGGGAAACTCTCCTCCCCCACCCCCATAATAGTATGCCTTTTGTATGCCTTTTCTCTGAAGAAATTCAATTTCTCCAGAGAAAGAAACTCTAATTCTGCTGTTTGGAGGTTGTACGCTGGGCTGCTAGCATCCTAAAGACAGTGGAGAGAAAATGATTGGATTTACTTGGAGAGGTTTCACGTAATTCTCCAGATGCCTGCCTTTGGAACAGATGCTTTCAATCTCGCAGCACTTCTAGTTCAATTTCTCCAGAGAAGACGATTCTCCCATCTTGTGGTGGGGGGAGCATGAGCCCCTCTCAGCACACTTAGGGGACTCCCGAGGCACCTGATGACTTCAAATTCCAAGTTTTCGTGAGGTTCGACAGAAAGACTTGGCTTGCCCATATAGGTATCGCCCTCTCGATTGTCACAGGTGTTCTCTGTTGCAGGAACGTAGGTTTCACTTCCCTCCACTCCGCTAATCACCATTTCTCTCTCCACTTTGCTGTCTTTATATATCGTGACCGTAGATCCCAAGTGTCTTTATGCCCCCTCTAGCATTCGTTCCATTCACATGCGCAACACATTGTGTAGAGACATACATTTTTAAGTATTTGGCTAAGATATTGGTTAAATTAATTAAATAAGACTACGATATTTGGGATAAGAACAAAAATTTAAGTTTGGAGACATTTTTGCAAAGATGTGTGTCCACACATTTTAGTAGATTTAAAAACACTGTGTGATCGTTAATTCCCATCTGAAATATTGTGAAAAGAAATCTAACTGTGGAATGTCTCCCACGGTTTGTGCCACTTTTCTCCATAAGAGCAAAATTTAAAGGATAGATGGCTTCTTATTAAATCTGTGGGTACTGGGATGACATAAGACATTATCTGAATGGACAAAAGAGACATGGATTATTTTATGCAGTTCACTGAGTCTGTTTTCCTTTTTTTAAAAATGATGCTTGGACCATCATTAAGGGTGTCTTGATCAGCAGATCAGGTCTACGGAAACCAGATAGCAAAGCTCTATGGTCAGTTGATGGATCCACAGAATGGAAACCTGTGCAATCAACAACCAGGTGATAATAATCAATTTGATTTGTCTGAATTCAATTAGTGGTTTTGCAGATAACAGGCAGGTTGACAGAGTTAAATTATTCCATCCTCACTTTCTCTCCAAAGCCTCTTGTGTGTTGACTCAGGCAGGAAATGGCATGTCTCTGTCCTATAGCAAAAAAAGTTAAGAAGAAAGAGTTAGAGGAAGGCTTAATGTTCAAACCCTCGTTTTAGCTTAAACGTCTATTTCAGATTTGGTGTCCTGATGATTTAACAGATCCAACGGCAGTGTTTTCTTACTGCAGCTGATCACAGTTCAAGGCCTGCTAGCCAAGCATAAAGTTTTGTTAATGAGAAATATAAGCTTATAGTCAAGCCTCTGGATATTGCCATTAAAACGTACCTAATCATGTTCCTTAAGCACAACTGGATAATCACAATGAGCTAACTTTGCACTCAGGCTCTGAGCCTTTCCATTTGATAGATTTGTTCATAAGTGATTTAGCTCCAAGTTAATGGATATAAAGCATCACTATCACCAAACTTTACCATAAAAAATAAACTCTAAGCATTAAATATTTTTTCTCTTTGGAATTGACTCTGCATGTATTTAGGATTTTTTCCCATTCTGTAATAGGCTGCTATGGCTTCTCAAGAACTAATTGCGTATTCTTCCTGTGAAAGGCAGTCCAAGGCTGCTCTGGCTAAAATTGACCCAGCTGTTTTTCTTCTTGCTCTTCCTTGCAGACTATCCTGGTTTCCATGGCAAAGTTTACCTGGCCCCTACTTCCCTATATGAACAATGTGCTCAGGTTACTAGAAAGTAAGATGTAGAGAAGTATGAGAGATTAGAGGGAACACTGCCAGCCACAGATAATGGGGAAATATGGAGAGAAACCAGACCAGGTAAACACGAAGAAAAATTTGGATAACCAGGTCTGTGGTCTATGGATTCTCAGCCCCTGAGCAGGACAAGTGCCTGCAGGAATCTGAAGTATTTAATCCAGCTACAGTATGAGAGTTAGGATGTGGGGATGCGGTGGTCTAGGGAGGGTGATAATTTTGGTTTTGCCTTCAAAAGTCACTAGCTGGGATTCCATTTAAAATGTCCTGTAACTTAGAGGACATTTATTGACACCAAATAAGAGAAGTAGGATTGTATGATCTATAATGACATAGATGTTAGGAAAATAAGTGTGAGCAATATTGATTACCAATCAGAATTTCGTAATGATTACAGAGTGGCATGTAAGTATAAAATCTAGTTGTAGAGTACATTTTACTCTATAAGAAAAGAGTACAATTTTGTTTAAGGCATCTTTCCTAAACAAACTCCGGTTTCATCGATCCATTCTGCAAGCATTTATCAAAAACCTATTCGTTGGCAGTCACTGTGCACAGACCAGAAATACAAAGATACATGAGACATAGTTCCTGCCTTAAAGAAATTACAGCCTGGTCTGGCCAAGAGAATAGAAAAGCAAATCAGTGACTCTAGGCCATTTTGTTAAGCGTCACTATATAAGTGAATGTTTACCATAGTGCTTATGCTCTATCAGGTGCTGTTCCAAGCACTTTAAACATATACTTCAATTAATCCTCACAATAGTTCTGGGAGGAAAGTATTTTTATTAGTCCCATTTTACAGATGAAAAAACAGGCAAAAAAAGAAGTGGAGTAGTTTGCCCAAAGTTGCATGACTTGGGAAGAATTTGAACCCCGGTCATCATCTGGCTTCAGGATTCTCTCCCTTAATCACTGCATTTGATTGTTAGGAGCACAGGATGCTTGGGGGCTGTTGGAGTTCGGAGGTGGGCATCTACATTAGAGAAGAGATGTCAAAATGTGTCGGAGAGAGGAGAACCATCAAGAGTTAAGTGGAATAATTAACTGTGTGTAATTACAACTGAATACCTCCTCATGGAGTTCAGAAGAGACACTCTTAGTTAAGAAAGAAAATATGGAGGCAACTAGGAGTTGGGAAGAGAAGAGAGTATCCCAGAGGGCAGGAACCCGTGTTTGCAATATGTGAGAAAGAGGAGCTGGGGCATGTGGCACCTGAGCCTTGGGCCTACTCCCAGGTGAGGGAGGGGCTGCAGAGGGGCTCATATGGCTGGACCATCAGAGTCCAGGCATCTTTTGATCTGTTTTAGAAGGACCTCATCATGAGAGAGGTAAAGATCAATAAATCTACAGGATAAAAGAGGGTAATGAGTGGAAACTAACCCCTGGATACCTTTAAAATATCTCCTCCAGTGACCTACGCACAAATCAAGGTGTCAATGTTGAAGCTGGATTCCCACCTATGGTGACTAGATCACATAGAGTCTTGGAGACCATAATTACTCCACAAGGGTATTAAGACTCACCCACACAGACCCTCCAAGGGAAATTCCTGCTGTGCCAGGAGGCTTACCAGGGCTTAAGCACCTAAAATCCAGAGGGAAATGAGTGCTTTCCAGGGTACCAGCAGAGAATTCTGGATGAGCTGGGAATGGAGGAAGAGGAAATGAATACGGCAGAGCAGCAGATTCCCAAGGGGTGCTGCCCAGTTCTGTGATTTGGAATATGTATGAGCAAGTATGGCCACTTTCAGGAGTATCTGCCTTACTCATTTACACCGTGTCTTAGTTGGTTCAGGCTGCCAGAACACAAATGCCATAGACCGAGTGGCTTAGAAACAACAGAAATGTATCACTCATGGTTCAGGAGGCTGGGAAGTCCAAGATCAAGGTGCTGTCAGATTTTGTGCCTGGTGAGGGTTCACTCTATGGTTCCTAGACGGTGCCTTCTTTCTGCATCCTCACATGGTGGAAGAGGCTAACTAGCTCTCTGGGGCCTTTTTTTTATAAGGGCATTAATCCCATTATTAGTGGGGTTACATTATTAGCCCTGCCCTCATCCTACTCACCTCCCAAAGCCCCCACCTCCTATACCATTGCATTAGGGGTTAGGTTACAACATGTATGTTGAAGGGACACAAACATTCAGACCATAGCACACTGTGAACCCCTTGCCTGGGAGGCAGAAAGGGTTCTGGGTCCACATACCCTGGTCCTGCTTCCTTGGCAGCCTAATCAAATTCTGATCCCACACTTGGATTGGGTCTTATTCTGAGTCAACTTTCCTCTTCATCCAACAACGACATGCATGCCTTAAGACTTAAATGCTTAATTTCAGTAACAAAGTAAAATGGAAAAAAGGGACCTCTTTCTACATATGGAAGACCGTTGTTAATCTCAGGTTTCAAATTACCTAATACTAAATAAAGTGTTTTAATTTTCAGCCAGGGTATATTGGGTGTGAGTCTTGAATTACCCACTCGGGTGGGCCCCTGGGGTCTTGCTTCTCTCTTGTTTTGGTGTCATGATTCACTTTCTAGTCCTTAGAGGAGAAAGCACTTTGCTAGCAAACCTCAGAGATTTTTCGCAATGGATTTTAGCCAGCCTATACAATTTTTGGATTTCTCCAGGGGAATCTAAAGTCCTAGCCCCTGGAAATCTTATACTTTCTTGGATCTATTTTTTCCCTTCTTATGTGTTTGTTCTGATCCCTGTTCCTTAGAGCATGATTTAAGTAAGTTCTACCCCTTGATAAATTTAGTAACTTTGCTTATTGTTCTGAGCCCAGATGTCTCTGGCGTGGGGTGGATACTCCTGGCCCAGGGGTTCACAAGACATTCCACTGAGGTGTACTAATAAAATAGTAAACCTTTTACTTATCCTTATGTTTATTTTTAGCTTATCCTTATCTTAATCTATTTTGTGTTTGTTTTAAAATGTATACAGATATTAACACAACAATGTATGTGTGTGTGTATGTACATATGATACATGCCCAGTATTTTAGAAGGGATCTGCAATCCAAAGGGTTTACAGATTACTGTGGTAGCCTAAAAGATGTGGTTTCCTATCTTTTGCTTACTCCTTCACTCACATACTCAATCATTCTTTCATTTGTTCATTCACCCTAGAAATATTTCTCTGGTGCCTTGTATGTGGTCTGCACTTGCTGGGTGCTAAGGTTATACAGACAAACAGACACGATATTAGCCCTTGAATTGCTCCTCATTTGATGGGACAGGCAGAAATTCAAACAAAAAAGTAGAGTACAAAGTGAGTGCTAACACCAAGAGTCTGGACACGGTGCTCCACGAGCAAAGAGGAAGGAGCAACTACTGCTGAATTGGGCAATGTCAGGAAAGAATTTATCACAGTGACATCTCAAGAATGAGATCCTTTCAAGCAGAAGGAGCAGAATAAAGGCATAGATACATGACATGATGGGGTAACAACACAAGCAGTTTGACGTGGATAAATTACGAAGCACCTGGATGGAATAGGATGAAGTAGACGTGGCAGGTGACACGTGGTAGAGGCTGGAAGCTGGCCTGGATCACCTAAACCCGTATGTTCAAAGATGATTTTGTATCTCATCTTCTAGGCCCCTTCTACGTACAATGTGATCCATGGGTCAGCACTGCCAGCATCACGCAGAAGCTTGTCAGAAACATGGAATTTTAATGTGCGCACACACAAGCACACACAAGCACCAAAATCAAGATCTGCACTTCAACAGGATCTCCAGGTAATTCATGTTCACATTAAATTTGAAAAGTGAAGTGTAGGTGTAATAATTTAAAAGTACACACTCAAAAGCTAGAGGATTTGGATTTAAATCTGGCAGCACCAGCTATGTGATTTTTGGCAAGTTTCTTAACCTCCTTGTGCCTCACTTTCCTCATTTCTAAAATCGCTTGAATAGAATTTTCTACCCCGTAACACTGTGGCAAAGATTAAACAAGCAGTCCATTTTAAAAAGAAAACAAATCAAAAAACCCTTGGTACAGAACCTGGCCTATATAGTAAATGATCAGTGAGTATTAAATACTTTTCATTGCTCAACTATTCACAGATCTCTCTGGTTTGTGCTTGACAGATACCTACAGGTTTCTATCTATTCAAAGAACAGGGATAAATGAAAGATCCTGAGCTCAGTAAATGATTAAGCTGGTGCTAATCCATTCAGAGAATGTGTTATTTATTACTAAAAGTCATTTGCAATTTTTGAGCACCTGTGATGAGATGTTTTGTGAGGCAATTTACAAACATTTTGATCTTCACAATGGAAATATTATGGTCCCCATTTTCCTAATCAGGAAATTGAGTTTCTGGAGAGGAAATGAACTATCCATGGCCATGCAGTTAATATAATAAACAGGAGACCTGGATTTCTATGAAATGTGTCTCACTCCTAAGCCCGTCATCTTTTCAACAAGATGATCAGCCTTAAAACAAAAACGTACTCCACTCTCTGCTCCCAAATCTAGTAGCTAATGACTTATATCATCATAGGACATATTTTTTGAAATTTTAACTTTAAAAAAAAGTTGAAACTTACAGAAAAGTTCTAAGAATAGTACATTGAACACCTGTGTACCCTTTGCTGAGATTCACCAATTGGCACTTTGCCACATTTGCTTTACAGCCCCTTTTTCTCTTTCATTTGAAAATAAGTTCTAGACATCATGACTTTTTACTCCTAAAAACAACAGTGTATTTCCTAAGAACAAGAATATTCGCTTACACAACCATAGTACAGTAATTAAAATCAGGAAATTTAACATTGATGCAATACTATTATCTAACTGATAGATATTATTTAAATGATGCCTACTGTCTGATTAATATTTTTATAACAATATTTTGTCTAATCTAGATTCTACAATTGCATTAACGTTCATATATAATATTTTTCTCACTGTAGAAATTATACACACTGTTTATAGAATTCTTAGAAATACAAAAATGATTTCAGAATAAAACAGCAGTTTCAGTCATCTATTTCCTTCTAGAATGTTTATGTGCACATACGCGTGTATTTGCAGAGTTAAAATCATTGTATACAACTTTGTCTATGTTTCTCAATTAACATTATAACTCAAGTATCTTCCTAAGGCATTAAAATACTATTGTAAATAGGATGTTTAATAAATTTATAATATTTCATTATATTTACCTCATATTTCCTCTATTATTTGACATTGAGTTTCTATCCAATTTTTCTCTTATATGTAACAGTGTAATGGACATCTCTGTGCCATATTATATATTAAATCATTTTCACTTAAATCCCACAAAGGGAGAGAAAGAAAAGTCTCATCGGTTATATTATCTAGTTTTGTCATGGAAGACCTGAGGTCAAATTCCCCTTTACAGGCAAAACAATCACTACCAGTCCTTATAACACTCAGGACTTTCATCACATTTGGAAAAGAAATGAAATTGGAAATCTGCAAGTTTCTTTACTTTGGGAGGATCTGAAATTTCATTCCTAAGATTGTCAAGTTCTTGATGGTCCTCCTCATATGGAGATGCAGCAAACATACTAGTATGAGGAGCATATACAGTTTGAACCATACGCCTCACTGTTCCCAGTGGCAGTGATCTCATTTTTCCTGGATACACAGGTTCAATCACCTTCTTATTGCAAGGTGTCTCTACCATATAGTGTCATAACTAAATCTTTGATAGGCCATTCCACTGTTCCATATGACTTGTTACTTTAGGGTACATGATAAGACCAATGAATACCATGGGTATCAGTCTTTTACCATGCTACTTTCAGTGTAAGGTGAGTTACTCGTGCAGGAGCAAATGTGGATGGAGCAGCCATGTCTGTGTACAAGACATTTAGGAAGCCTACAGATGCCATTACTGGCAAGAGGATAATGGGCAAGGAAAAAGTCTAAACCCAAAATAAGCGTCTATTCAGTGAAGAAAAATTGCATCCCATTTCAGGATGAAAAGAAGTCTAATAAAATTAACAAACCATCATGCTATCGGCTACTGTCCACCACCACCAGGTATGTTTCCATACTGGAACTCAGTGCTGGCCCTGATCACAGACAAATTGGACACACATCAGTGGAAGAAGCCAAACCCAATTTGAGGAGGTTAAGTACAGGTTGTTATGCAATGCACAGCATGTATTGTTACCTCTGTAGGCAGTTTACTCCCAAACTCATTAAGCAAGCCCTAACGCAGGAGATGACAGGCATCGTCCTAATCATTAAAATCTTTGCAAGGAAGGTCTTTTGTGGGCTTTCACAGGGGACATAAATATTCTTTACATTCTGGACCCATTCTGGGATTTCCATGCACATACCTTCCCCCAAACTCCTTGACATCAATATTCTACTTGTGTTCTCATCAAGACTTACATGACCTTGACAAATCACTTTTCAGAATAGATAATAAGAAATATTGCTTGATGTTCTACTCTCTAGGGAGATGTTCCTTCTGCACAGGAAGTGGTGGGTACAGCCGTAGACTCAGGCATGGAATTTGGGGAGCCCTAATGCAGCTGGTAGCTGTGGTGGCAGCTACCACAAAGCAAGCAGCTAAAGCCATGTGATATTAAGAGAACCTAAGGAGGTGCCTCAGATGAGGGTGGTCGTCTGCTCTGAATGGCACTGTTTTCTTCTAGAACTCTAAGGCTCAGTGCTGACATCTTTCTTTGGGGCTTTCAGGGGCTCCTCTCAGGATGCACGTCCACTGCAGGTATCTCCAAATCCACTGTCAGTTGGATCACATGGTCAAGTGCCATGTCAGCTTGGATTGAAATCCTAAACTTGGCATGGCATATTCTCTTACTCTGAATCTCACTCAAAACTGGCAGTATTTTAGGTCACATGATAAATGGATTAGAACAGTGGTCCTCAACTTTTTTGGCTTCGTGGAAGACAATCCTTGAGGGGTCGGGGGAAAGAGGGGTGGTCTCGGGCTGACCCAAGCACACTGCATTCATGTGCAGTAGTCAAACCTCTCTGCCAATGACAGTCTGCACTTGCAGCCGCTCCCCAGCGCCAGCACCACCTCCCCAGCTCCACCCCAGATCAGTAGGCATCAAATTCTCACAAGGGGAAGCAACCTAGATCTCTCGCATGCTTAGTCCATAGTAGGGTTTGCGCTCCTATGAGAATCCAAAGCTACCACTGATCTAACAGAAGGTGGAGCCCATGTCTTGATGGGGAGCAGCCACAAACACAGATGAATCCTCGCTGAGCACCCACCAACCAACTGCCACAGGGTGGTCCAGCCCCCAGCAGGCCACAGATTGGCACCGGTCTGTGGCCTGGGGATTGGGGACTACAGGGTTAGAATATTATTCACAAGTATGATATATGCTGCCTCCAAAATCCAGAGGCCCTCCAAGCACTGTGCCTCTATCCTCAGTGATAGAAGGGACAAGGTACAGCAGCTGGTCATTTATCTTAGAAAGAGTGTCCTTCAGGCTCTAAATTAATATCTAAAACTACGTGGGTATCTGAAACTGCATCGATGCTACAGGTACCTTAATCTTCATGGGAATTATTTCCTCATTGTGAAATGCATATGCCTTGTGAGAATATCCACAGTACTTGCCACTGACTACTAACTGGGTTAACACAGTGTGATGTCCGCAATATACTGGCCAGTATGACAGTCTATGGAATGTCTAGATGATCAGAATCTCTACAGACTGCATAATAAAAGCAAACAGGAAGGTTTATGTAGCCCTGACAGAGAAGGTGGACTGCTGTCCTTGCTATATACATGTATACTTATTCTGGTCCTCTTACTGATGGTTTCATGCAAAAAGCATTCATAAATTGATAACCACATGCCCAAATCCAGAGGCCGTGTTCCTCTGCTGGGTAAACCCACCATATATGTCACAGCAGCTGTATTTGGGGTTATCACTTGCTAAATCTGTCTGGGTTTTCAGACGCCAGAGTGGCTCACTGAAAGGAGATACGATAGGGACTACCTCCCCCGAGCCATTTAAATACTTAATGTTACCGCTAATCTCTGCAATTCCTCCAGAAACTAAGTATTACTTCTGAATGTAACAGGGGCTCCCGTTTGGCCCTTCCTAAGATAGTGACCCTAGTACACCTGTAAGAAAATAAAATTGAGAATCTTTCCAGTTACTAAATATATCAATCCCAATTATACATGGGAACTGATGAAGTAACCACAGATAGATCTTTGGGCCTAATGAACCCAATTTATTTGGGGACAAAATTCCATTTATCACTTGGTCTCCATAAGCTCCTACTCCAACTATAGGATCAGGATGGCATATCAGGTCCCATGGCATCAATTTCACTTGGTATCTAACAGACCTCACGATGTCTTCTTTTCCCAGCATACGGTTACCTTGACAGAAAGATAAAGATCCATTTCAAGATGGATTTGTAGATAGAGCTAGAGATAGATATTAGATAATAGAAGGATACATAGAGACATATAGACTTGTTGTGATGTTGTAGGTCTTTTCCATAAGGGGACTCTGCCTCCCCTTCAATCAGTAGGCTCTGGATTTATGAACTAACTTAGATCTGGAAACTGTTGTGAGTCTTCTACTCATCAAATGTATTTTTCCCTGATTATCCAAATCAAGTGACACCTTAGCCAATTTCCCACCTGTTTCACCCTTAGGAACATCGTGATTAACTGTCACGATAGATACCTGCAGGTCCAGGCACCATGATTGCCACTTCAGCCTTCCGCCTAGTACAGCAATCATACCAGCCTTGCCTGTGATGGTCAAGCGCTGCTGGCTGTTTCTGATTTCCCAAAATTCCATCATCTCTCTTCACGTTAGGAAGTCGAGTCCCCTATCATCGGCCCTGGTCTACAGAGGATAGTCACTATCAAGCATCTCAAAGGGACTAGAACTCCCAACCAATGTGTTTTTCATTGCTTTAGTGAATTGAAGTGATCTTGTCCTCAGCTTTTATCAATCTTATCAGAGTAGCGAACTAGTTGGTAAGATAATTAATGTCTCTGTAGAATAAATTGTGTAGCATAGATTCAGATAAATGATTTATACTTGAGGCAAGATTATGAAGATGTACTGATAACCCTAACAGGAGGAAGAAAGCTGCTTTTGACATTCTTAATTAGACAGAGATAAAAAATTTGCCAGACCAATAGCATACCCACTAAGAAAATGACATCAGAACCAGCAATGGCAATTGGAATGACCATCTGCTTCAATTTACAATAATCTATTGTCATCCTTTGAAACCCATTCATACTTGGCATATGCCAAATCTCCACTGTTTCATGTCATTGATAGTGACACTATTCTTTTTGATTTTTCAGGAATGATTTGCTATTTGGCTTAAGTAAGAGAAACTTCAGGGACATCTATTTGGCCCGCTTTTCTAATTGCTGAAGATAATTATTCCAACACATAAGAATTGGAAAAATAACTTCAGTAAAGTTTTAGAAACCCAGTAGGCATTTGTGAGGTTGACTTGGGTTAAAACTCTACTTTCACTATTGGAATACAATGACATTCTATGTCTCCAGGATTAATTCTAACTCAGAGCCACTGTTTAATGATACCCAGCCAGCCAGTTCATTCATCCTGGTAAATGGTTACAGGGCCCTTCGTAGAAGGGTAAATGTAAGAATTCTCTTGCTTGTGATATTGTTGGGGAGTTAGTTAAAATACATATGATATATCCACTGTGAAATTCCTATGACCTGAAGTCTTTTATTATATTAATTTTTCACATCTAAACCTCATGCAAAGTGGGCACAGACTGAGTCTATATTTTAATCAACCAATAAGAGGAATCAAAAATTAGAACTACTTCTAGTTTTTGAAAAAAGAAATGGTGAGTTCAGTCATGTCAGTAAATTCAGATTGATCTAATACCGTGGGCTACCTCTCCAAGTCAACTTCCTTTAAAATGCATTCACACATATATTTCTCGATTCTATTTTCTTTTATAAGGTAGTCAATTCCTGTCATCATTTTGTTGCGTAATCATTCGTCTCACCGTTCTGACATTGTAATTGCAACCTTAGGGCATGGTGAGATCTGACTCTATTGTTCTGGGAACTCTGCATAACAGAGTTATAAAAAAGGAATTAACAGCCTCTTCAAACACAGAGGAAGGGACCTCTTTGGTTGGCAGGGGATATTGAACATGGGTTTGGCCTTTGTATAGCCTCAGAGTCTTCTGAATCCTCCCATAAATCCACATTTAGTCTTTGGAATGCCAATCTTTCTTGATCAATGCCTCAACTTTCAGATAAGAGGCCTAATGAGACTATTAACTCATATGTCACTGACATTCAGCAATGGAGGCTTTAATATCTCTGTCTAGTTTTTGGCTATCTCAGACCAGCAGCTGCAAGAGTTAAGAGTGTTTTTGATTTTTTTTTTTTTTAACCTGGCCATCATGAGTCTTTATTTTATCTGTCCTTGAACCAAGAATTTAGGGACTTGAGCCTGTTATTCTCTTTCAGGAACAAGCTGTTGTTATAAGCAGCCATCCTGCTCCAAAGACGTTGAATTTCTCAGCTTCTTGATACTGATCCATTGCAGCAAAATCCCTCAAAGATTTTTATATTAGGAGACCACAGGTGATCATTGTATCTTGCCATTAAAAGTCACAAATAGCCAAATTCTTACTCCTGATTACTGATCAATATTGTTCTAGTCAATGTTTTTGACCGCACTGTACAGAAACTGGCCATGGATAACACAAGAGGAAAGAGAAAAATTGTGAACAAATATTGGATAGCTAAGAAAATTATGAGAAGGCTGGAGAACTGTGCTTGGGGAAATTAGCAGAGAGAAAGGGAGGCCAGCAGCTCTAAGTTCATCCAAGACCCAAAAAGATCCCATCGGGAAGGATGCTGCTGCCTACAGTGCTACCTGTGCCACTGGACATTGCCCACCTCCAGCCACTTGCCTTAACCCCCAAAGCTCTCTCAACTCTGTTCTCTCATCCCGTGTGAACAATATCTACAGTTTCTGTGTCTTTGTGCTACTCCTTCATAAATTCACATTTCCAGACTAGGCAACATCTCCACTTCATCTTCCTGTGTAATAGTTTGAGATTCTCTTGTAGGTAAGAATTGTTGTCTTTTCTATACCTAAACTAACACAATTCTTGGATCAATTCAATCAACCCGCCTTAGGTGGCGTTATGCTAGCAAGAATGTGAAACCACTCCTTGCTTTCCAGCTATGCTATCGATAATTCAACCATTGAAGTTGCCCAGCCAGACTCAATCACTTTAAAATTTGCCCCCAGCTCAGCAAAGTGCCCTGAGCCAAGCATAAAAGGAACATTCATAAGTATTTTTTCCTAGTTCTACCTCTTTGAATGGAGTTCTTCACTCTGTGAAGTAGAACTTCTTTCTGCGGTCCTAAACTTTCCACACTGCAATTTCAAAGGCACGTCCCTTGCTCTTGTATTTTCCGAGTCCTGTTTGTGGGGCTGTGGCGGCACAGTGGGAACACAGCCCATTGAAGCAACGTGGGAGTGACCTGAGGTCAGACTAGATGATACAATATCCTCGAAAGGGCTGCACAAGGGACTGGGGACTTAGTGAAGCCTTTATCCATCCAGACCTCTCCATGGGACACAGATTTAAATTACATGTCCTCTCACCTTTCATTCTCTTCTCATCTTCTCTGTTTGTTCACCACGAGTTACCAAAACACCGCTAAGGACATGGGTCATAGCCTGCCCAGTAATATTGAAAACTATTTTTTTTTAAGTCATTTGTGTCCCCTGTTCCCTTCCTGAAAGAATCCATTTGACTGGAGGAAGGAGTTTCAGCAAGAACTTCAAAATTTGGTCATTCCCAACTTGCAACTGGAAAATTGCATAACTATGACATGTTATTTCCTCGTAAGAGACTGGGTCTTACTCAGCTGCAAAGACAATTATGGACCTGTTTAGCAAGTTAGATGGAAAGAGGTTTTTTACCAAAAAGTCAAGTCTTTATCCAAATAATTTCTACACTGCAAATATTGAGCTGTCACACTGGATTTGACAGGGAACATTAAACTTTGGCTATTTCCAATACAAATGCAAAATGCCAATAAAAGGAAGAAAGAATTTTTCCCAAGTTACATACTCAGGAAGAGGAAGCACACCTTGGCTTCATTAATGGTCTCCACATTTATTCACCGTCTCCAAAAGAGAGATTTCTGTTCTCTAGGGATACAGCATTTGTTCCCTTCAATACTTGGAGCAAAACATTTCTAAGCAGATGTTCTTCATATAAAATGTTTGTTGGAAGGATCTGTGTTAGCATTTCAATCATTCAACATTTTTACACAGTATTAAAATGGATAGAATTTCCCTCCCAAGAAAGAGAGGACATTAAATCACACGTCTGGAATCGCATCAAGAAGGGAATGGGATTTGCTCCACTCCAAGATCCAAATCACCAACTTCGCTGGTGAGGACTTTCCCCAATGACTTTGCCAAGTCAGCATAGCAGGGCAAGGGAGACGGGAAAATATTAGGTATGCTTAATATTAACTGAGGTGTAGCCAAATAGCATACTTCCAAGGTACACTCTCGCACGCTGGCACGCTGAAAGATGCAATTTCTCCATTTTAAAAACTCAACCATTTTTCAGCTGCACAGCATCATTCCAATAAAACACCTGTATTTTATTCATCTCTTCCTGAAGTACCATACTTTCATTTTGTAGATGTCTCTAAATCACATCAATTCACAAAAGACCAATTTCTTGCTGCTATAGTCAAATCAGATGTTACATGCGCATACACACACGCCATGTTTTTTTTTTCTTTTGCTAGTTAGTCATAGATTAGAGATTTGCAGTCTGAGTCACAAAGCTCCCGTAGGCAGGGAATGGAGCTAATGAATGCGTGGTACACATCCATGTGCCCCACAATCTCAGATTCCTTCTTTTACTCCAATTCCGAGCTCCCAGCTCAAATTGTGTCCTCTCCAGAGAACTTTGCTTTTGTGATAGGAGCCCTTTTATAGCTCATATCTCAACATTATTTTTTTTTTTGCATTTGCTGTCTCCATAATTGTTTATTTTTTAAATTCTATTTTTTCTTACTGATTTGTGGGGTACATGTGCAGATTTGCAATTATTTGTCAGAGTTTACAAAAATGTGAGGGTGCTGGTATAATCTAAACAAACATTTCAAATATAAATACCTTTCAGATTTCATGTAAAACCTCAAAACTGAAGGGACTTTAAATCTTAAAACAAAAGACTTTGTAGTTTGGCCAGCTCATTGTACACATGGGGAAACTGAGGCTTCAATAACATAAGTCAGTACACAGAAAACCGGAGTCTCCCGCTACGGATCTTGTCCTCTTTCCTCTACTTCAGGGGTTGGAAAACCTTTTCTCTAAAGGGCCAAAGATTAAGTATTTTAGACTTTGCAAGCCACATACAATCTCTACCACTTTTTAAAAAAATACTTATGATCTTTAAAAATGTAAAAACTATTCTTAGCTCTAGGGCCTAATAAAAAGAGGAAGCAGAATGGAGTTGGCTCCGGGGCTATAGTTTGTCAACCCTTATTCTATTTCATGATACACATCAGTCATCAAAAATAAGTAACATGTATTTGTCAACAGCTACCACAATAATGTTGCATAAGAAATGATCCCAAAACTCAATGACACGCACAAAAGGTCCGTGTTTTCATGCTCACAAGCCTGTGGATTGGCTCTGGTGGCTCTCCTCCATGTATCTCATTTTGGGGCCCTGGCCAGAGGAGCAGTGATGACTCTGGGCATGTTCTTCTCATTGTGAAAGTCAGAAGCTCCCAAAAGGGTGAGCAAAAAACATGCAATACCCATTAAACTGCCTGAAATGTCAGAGCTGCAAAATCATCACTTTCATTTAGGTTTCCTTGGCCAAAGCAAATCACGTGGCCAAAACCATTGCCAACAGAGCAGGAAGGTATACCTCTCCCTCAGAGTTGGTGAGAGAGGGGGCAACTATTTGCCAAATGATAATTTAATACCTTGGGTAGGATTCCGGAAAGGTGGTGGTGGAATAGTTTGTCACCTCCTTGAATCCTCCATAAAAACAGACAGAACAATTTAGGATGGCAAATTGAAGCCCTGTAAATAAGGTACCCCTATAGACCATAAAATACAAGCCATGACAGTGACCAGTCTTCCATGATTTAAGCATCTTTGTGGAAGGAAACAGAAGAAGACAACCAGGTTTGCGATGGCCACAAGAATAAGAGACACTCAAAACATTGACTAGCTACCCATGGAATAGTACCCCAGATCTACCTGAGAGCATCATCTGTAACTGGAAGGGACTCTGTAGAATTCAATTCACGAATGAATGAAGGAAGCCTAGGATTAGGTCTGAAGTTACTGGAACAGCCTGGGCCCTATAACCTCTTAGCGTGATTCCCCTTCCTGGGCAAAAATCCTCACTGATAAAGAAATATCCAGAAGTAGAACCCAATTTGAGCAGGACAAGGATAATTAGGGTAAGGAAAAAGAAGGTTCAGGTAAAACAGAAGAGGCAGATCTCAAAAAGTACAAGTTTAAAAATAAATAAATAGGTACAAATAGCAAAAAAGGGTGCCATTTCAACTCTAGTTCTGCTTTCTGGGAGGAGCCACTTTCTATTAGTTTTCTTGGGCTGCCACCATAAATTACTGCAAACTTGTTGGCTTATACCAAGAGAAATGTATTCTCTCGCACTTCTGGAAGCTAAAGTCTGAAATCAAGGTGGCAATAGGTCCATGCTCCCTCTGAAGGCTCTAAGGAAGAATATGTCCTTGCCTCTTCCTAGCTCCTTGTGCTTCCCAGCAACCCTTAGCATTCCTTGGCTTGTGGCAACGTAACTCCAATCTCTGCCTCCATCTTCACGTGGCATTCTTCTCTGTGTGTTTGTTTCTCTGTGTATCGTCATCTTATCTTCTTATGAGAACACCAGTCTTTGGATTTAGGTGCCGATCCTAATCCAGTATGACCTCATTTAAACTTGATTACATCTGCAAAGATCCTATGTCCACATATGGTCACATTCAGAGACCAGGGGTCAGGAATTGAGCACATCTTTCTGGGAACACAAGTCAATTCACGGACACCTTGACTGTGTTTCCTCTGGTGTTGCTCCCTGGTAGGTTCTTGTTTGTTGTCTCTTACCCTTTTGGGCTTCAGTGGAAGTGGATATTGAAAGAATTTTTGCCAAATGAGGCCTCATAGAGTGAAAGAAACTCCCTGAGGAGCCTGGTAGGCAACTCCTTTTATAAAATATCTTGGGCATACACATTGTGGGATGCATCCTGGAATGCTGCTGTTATGTTAGCCATATTAGGGCTGGAGAAGATGGTGAGACCCACTGCCCATGGACACCAAGAGGAACTATACAGAAGGGAAGGGGCTACCAAGCAGGCCCAGGGAAAACCATCACACTCTAGAACCATCAGCATTGTACAAAATGTCATCCTACTTCCAGGATGAAAAGGAGCAAATTCAGGATAACAGGTAGAAGCATCATTCTGTGTCATGTATGTTAGACCAAGATCAATAATAGATAACATCACTTGGATAGTTGAAGAATATTTTAAATAGGGAAAGCATGACTGTTAGGGCCGTAGTGAGCAGCAAAGACCCACGAGCTGGCTGGGGGACAGGGATAAAATTTCCCCAGTGTGGGGAGGGAAGGAGGAAAGGAGCTTCACTAATGGGTACAAACATACAGTGGATAGAAGAAAGAAGACCTAGTGTCTGATAGATCAGTAGGGTGACTGCAGTTTACAGCAATCTATTATCTATTTCAAAGTGGCTAGAAGAGAATAATTCAAATGTTTCTAGTATAAAGACAAATATTTAAGGTGATGGATATCCCAATTATACTGATTTGATCTTTACAAATTATTTGAATGTATTAAATTATCATATATGCCCCCAAACATGTACATCTATTATGTGTCAATAAAAAAAAATTTTAAATCCTCTGGAGGAATGACTGATGGTCCTATGTTCATTCCCAATGTTATATTTACTAGCAACTGGTGAAGGATTTATCACATGTAGTATACAACTAAAGTGTGTGTGAAAATAGAAGAAAAGGACGTTTTTCAGCTTATAGTGTATCTCCCCACAAGGCAAGTAGGAAAAATGACTAAAGGAAAAATGATAATTTTGTCAACGGAAATGTCTCAAAGCTACCACTTAAACCAATGGATAAAAATTAGTCTTACCAGTATGAAATGTGTCAAGCTGGTATGCTGCACTGAGAAGGATACAACAGCACTTTGTCACTTACTGAAAATGCATAACCTGAATAAAAGCTAGAACATCAAACAAATCCAAATTGGGGACATGTTACAAAATAACTGCCTAGCACTTACCGAAAGTGTCAAGGTCACAAAAGACAAAGAAAGACTGAGGAAATGCCCCAGATTATCTTAATAAGAGAGTAAAGGGCCATAAAAGCGAAATTCCATGTGTGATCTTAGTTTGGGTCATATACCAGAAAGAGAAATGTTTTCTCTGGCACTTATGGAAGCTAAAAGTCTGAAATCAAGGTGGCAACACGTCCATGCTCCCTCTGAATGCTCTGAAGAAGAATATGTCCTTGCCTCTTCCTGGCTTCTGCTGGTGCCCAGCAATCCTTAGCCCAGGGAAACTAATGAGTTGGATAAATCAAGAAATTTGGATAAAGTCTATGGATTAGTATTATAACAGTATTATACCAATATTGTTAATTTAGTATTTTTGCCACTTGTACCATGGTAGAGAGTTTCGGTTCTGCTATCGTGAGCTATCCCCCTGCGGTCCATTCCTTCTGCTAATTATTAATACAGCCATAAATTCCAGATAACACACATACAAACACACACACACACACACACACACACACACAACTACCCAAGGACTCTGTAAAGCAACCAAAATCAGGCAGGCTGTGGAGGGATGACCTACATAGGGGTGAGTCTCCCACTTTGTTTCTTACACAGCTTTGCCTCAGAAGTGGGCTCGTGGCACAGGCTGCTACAACTCCAGTAGAAACTGCCATTGAGAAGTTCTATTTGTTTAATTTTTAACTCTTCTTGGTCTTTTCTACCATTTCTCATTTTATACCCATAGTCCCGATCCTCTTTTTATTTCCTTGAGGATTATTCATTCATCATAGTTATTTTATATTCTTTGTCTGATAATTCTGCTATTTGAATATCAGAGCATCTGATTCTTTTTGCCTGTGGTTTCTGCTGACTCAGACTATGGTGCATTGTTGTTTTATAAATATTGCCTATGAACTCATTTTCCACAGTATGTTATCTGTGGATATTCTTTGAGGCCTCTTTTGAAGATGTATTTTAAAGAGTATTTATATAGGTTTCCATTGGAAGTCTAGGAGACACTACCAACCACCCTAGGATCTCTTTAAAATAAATTCTCAGCTTGAAGTTCCTTAGGCCACCCAGGTAAGTGAGTTGGGGCTGCAAACTTATATGAAGACTGATTTTCAATTGCACATTCGAAAGCGAGATTTATCTGTTTCCTCCACTCATAACAAAGGCAGACACTGGAATTTACTTGCCGTTCCCTTAAGTGGAACAGGTTTATTTCTAGTTTATTCTTACAATGCTAGTGTAGTCTCTTGAAATCACAGTTCTATGTGGGCGTTTCCTGTTAGCTTCCACACTGAGCCAGACACTAAGCTATGTCTTTAGGCTCTTGTAACTTAGAACACAGGGGTTTCCGGCAGATACCTCCAAATGCCAAAGCCACAATCCAAGCTATTCTACTCTCTCTAATTACAACTTTCACTTTGTTTTCAGCTTCTGAGATTTCCTTAATTTCCTGCCAACTCAGAAATTATTTTAATAAAATATTTCTAGTTGTTTTAAACAGGAGGGTTATAAAATCTGCGAGGCCGCTAGGAATGGATATATCTTCATCACTGTTGACTGTGGACTATATTTTCTGAAGGCCCTACCTTGAATTCAAGAATGGCCAGATCAGATGGTAAGTATAGGTCATAGATTCTATTACCCTCATGAAACCCATAATTTTGATTTATTTTCTAGCCCTCACCTAATCCATAACTCTAGCCAAAGACTGACTGAATCCTGGTCACTGAGAAACTCCCAATCGCTCTCAGGTCCCTGAATCCTGGCATCATTTGTAGCATCCTGATAACCCCCCGGAGTCCCTTACTTTCAAGGCCTCTCCACCTGGAATTCTTAGAAGAACCTCATGTCAAAATACAACTCAACATCTTCGCACAAAATCAGTGCACGGCATCTCCAAACAACAACTTCCCCAGTCAGGACTGAGAGTCATCCTTTACTGTCTATCCTTCATCACTCACAGCCAAATTGTACCATTTATAATTCTCACAGTTTCTGTTTTTCTAATTTCCATTATATGTATCTTAGTTCCTCATTTCTTGCTTAGATTCCTGAAAAATCCTCTTGAGTAGTCAGTCTCCTTGCATCCAGCTTCCCCCCTTCCACTTATCAGTGGCATTGCAATGAAAATGATGTTTTTAACATTAAAATCTAATAACGTCATGAGCTGACAAAAATGTGTGCTCCCCTTATATCATGTGTAAGTTGTTGCTGAAAAATGACTGTCCACAGATGACATTTCACAGCCTCTATTGTATCTTTGTGGGGCCCTATGTCTAGTTTCCAGCAATGAAACATAAACAGAAGTAAGGTGGGTTACATCTGAGACAAGCTGGTTAAGAAGTAGCATTTCCTTGATTCCTTCCCCACTCTCTCTTCTCAGCAATGTCGACAATGTGAGTGCCAGAGTCAGCCACTTTGAAAACTGTACACTAAAAGTGACAGAACCTCCATTGCCTGGCTCCCTGAATGACCGCCTGGAGCAGAGCCACCCAAACTCAACTATTTAATACCTGTTATTTATTTAGAAGACTTCTTCCTATCTAGTGCAAAAATTATAACAGTGTCTTGAGGGGATTATAGTATATGTAGAAATAAAATAAATTAAAATAAGAGCTAAAACATTGAGGGGTAGTCAACTGAATTACGGTGTTAAGAGATTCTTACATTTGTAGAGAAGTATATTTTCAGACTATGATAAAGTAAGATTAATATTGTACTCTCTAGAGCAACCACTAAAGGAAAACATAAAAGGTATTGCTAGAAAAGTTAACAAAGCAACTAAAATGTATTGCTGAGAACTACTTGACTCTCCCAAAAGAAGAAAAGGAGCAGCAGAGAAACAAAAAACAGACAAATAAAAAACACTTAGATGATAAATTTAAGCCCAACCATGTCAATAATTACAGTAATGTAAATGGACTAGTCTCTCTATGTAAAGGAAATGATTATTAGACTACCAAATAAGAAAAAAAGAATAAGAACAAGTTACATGCTATTTGCCTGAAACACACCTTAACTATAATATACAGACAGGTTGCAAAGATTTATCTACTATGAAAATGCTAAGCATAAGAAAGCTCGTGGCTTAACAAAACGTGGTATATGTATACCATGGAGTACTACTCAGCCATAAAAAATGATGAACTACCTCTTGTATTATCCTGGATGGAGCTGGAGCCCATTCTTCTAAGTGAATTATCACAAGAATGGAAAAACAAACATGACGTGTACTCACCGTTAAATTGGGACTAATTGATCAACACCAATGTGCACATATGGGAAGTAACATTCATAGGGAGTGGGGCAGGTGGGAATGGGGAGGAGGAGATGGGCAAATCCACACCTAACGGATGCAGCATGCGCTGTCTGGGGTAGAGGCATGCTTGTTGAGTGGTGCAAAGGCAATTCATGTAACCGAAGCATTTTTACCCCTGTAATACTCTGAAATAAAAACATGAAATAAAATTTAAAAAAAAAGAAAAAAGAAAGCTTGTGAGTTTTTAATATATGTCAGATAAAATAGACTTAAAGACAAAGAGTATTCCCAGAGAAAAGAAGGGGCATCTCATGATGAAAAAAGCATCAGTTCAGCAAGAAGACATCACAATCTTGAACGGATATACCTAAAATATATGAAGCAAATATTGACAGTACTAAAGGGAGAACTAGAAAAATAAAAACTTATAATTGGATATCATAACACTTTTTTTCTGTCATTAACAGAATAAGCAGAAAAAAAATCACTAAGTTGTAGTGACGATTAAGCAATACTATAATTAAGGCAATTTGACCTGCTTGACATTTATAGAACACTGCATCAAAATATAGAAAGCATACACATTTTTCGACTTTATTGAGGTATAAATTGACAGATAAAAATTATATATATTTAATAGTATGACTTGATGTTCTAATATGCATTGTGAAATGATACCCACAATCAAGTTAATTAATATATGTATCACCTCACAAAGTTGCCTTTGTGTGTGTGTGTGTGTGTGTATGTGTGTGCCTGTGGTGAGAACACTTAAGATCTGCCCCCTTAGCAAATTTCAAGCACGTAATACAGTATTAACCATAGTCATCATGCTATACATTATATCTCTAGAACTTGCTCATTTTGCATAACTGGGAATTTGTACCCTTTGACTATTGTCTCCCCATTTGTCCCCTCTCTTGACCCCTGGAAACCACCATTTTACTCTCTGCTTTTATGAGTTTGACTATTTGGAGTCCACATATAAGCGAGATCACATGGTATTTATCTTTCTGTGTCTGGCTTATTTCACTTAACATAACGTCCTCCAAGTTTATCCATGTTCTCACAAATGGCAGAGTTTCCTTCCTTTTAAGGCTGAATAATATTCTATTGAATATATATACTACATTTTCTTATTTATTTACCCCTTGACTCAAATAGTACAAAATCAATTTATATAACCAAAGAGTTCGTACCTTCGTAATATTCTGAAATAAAAAAGGAAAATGCTATACATCTTGTTTGGGGTGGCATCTAATTGTCAAAACATCCATGGGACATGTAAGATCTGTGCATTTTATTCCAGGTAAATCATACCTTAATAAAAATAAATCAATAAAGCCCAAGTGTCTTAAGATAGCTTGGAATGCTCATTAATACCTGACTTCTCTTTGTCTCTCTGACTTCCTATTTGGTTTAAACTCTGGGTGCAGGTTCTTGTCTAATCCCAAACACAGATCTCTGCTCTACAAATGTTCACAGCTTGAGCCTCAGAGCAAAGCCAAATCCTAATTCTGCTTTCTTGTTTAACTCCTTCCTTCCTTCCTTCATTCTCTTAATATTCAATCTACACTTTTCGATCACCTACTATGGGCCAGACATCCTTCTAGACATTGGGTATGCAGCAACAAACAAACTAGACAAGACACCTGCTTTTCAGGAGCACAAAGTTTAGGTGGAGAAACAGAGAAGAAACAAGTATGCATAAACCTTTCCCGAGTGGTAAGTGACATGAAATAAGCATCTCAGGGTCACAGGAGAGCCAGCAGTTAACTGGCAGGGGCACATTAGATGAAGAGTTTAGGGAGGGACTTTCAGAGAAGTTACCTTAGAGCTGAGTGATGAAGGTGAGTTAACAATGCAAAAGTCTAAGGGAAGAGTATTCCAAGAAGAGGGAATTCCTTTCCCAGGAAAGGATTCAGCTTTGAGTGTGTGAGGAAAGGAAGTAGGAGGTAGGAAGCCAAAGACCTACAGCAGAGCAAACCACGGATACGCGCAAGTGAAGCTTAGGAGAGGGAGGTGGGGCCAGAGTATGTAGTAGTTTGGATTGTATTTATTTATTTATTTATTTTACAGATTTTACGCAAAGAAGTGTCGCTATCTGTTTTAGATATTCAATGACTACTTTGGCAGCTGTCTGTCAAGTATATTACAAAGAGGACAAGCACAGAAGCAATTAGGTTGGGAGGAGGCTTGTGGAAATCCAGGTGAGAGATGACCTGGACCAGAGTAAAGCAATGGAGATGGGAGCTCACCTGCAAAGGAACCAGATTGAAGAATTGTGGCCAGGCCTGTCCACAGACTTTGAACACTAATTCCAGACTCACTCTGATCACTTACCTACTTGCTCTCGTATCTGCTAACTAGGGTCATGACAGTGCTGTGTAACCAGCTATTCTGAAACACAGTGACTTAAAACAACAGTCATTTATTCTCACTCCTAATCTGTGGGTCATCTAGGGGTTGGCTCCTACAGGCTGAGCTCTGTGTGCATCTGCGACCCAACATGCAGGAAGGGGTGGTTGACCTAGGCTGAGCTCAAATGCAGTGGTGTGGCCTTGCTCCCCCCATCTCTCACCCTCCTCTAGGGACCAGCAGGCTGGCCCGGGTGTGTCTTTCTCATGGGCGTGCCAGAGGTGTGCTAGTACAATCCAATCATGCAGGCCCTTTTTAAAGCCTCCCCTTGTATCATGTATCCTAACTGCCTATTGGCCGAAGCAAGGCTTGTAAGGCCAAACCTGGAATCAAGGGGCCAAGAATTTCTACCTCTTTATGCAAGGAACTGAAAGTCACATGGCAAAGGGGATGGACATAGGTGAAGGCTGATACCATTAATGCAATCAACCACACTCATATTCCTGCTCATGCCTTTAGCCACAAGAGTTGGGTCAAATGCAGTGGCTACTTCAGTGTAGTGAATCCTTCTCCCGACCCCCCGCCTTCTATGGAGACAGCTGAAGGCATCAGTGTTATTAAGGCAAGTTCAAAGCAGCTATTTCTGCTCAGTAAGGAAGACATTGCCACTGCAGCAGCTGCCTCACAGTCCCCAAGGAAGGGATCCAATCGTGGTAGGTCATTACTATTAAAAAAGATGGTCTCTGTGACAAGAAAGAAGGATGTAGCACTCAGTAGTAACAATGGGTGGACTTCCTGGAGAAAGTCGTGCTGCAGAAAAATACTAAGTAGGAGAATTGATGGGGCTTCCCAAAACAATTCTGCAAAGTTAATGTTTCAGGTAATACCGTTAACTTCAAATCTTCAGCATCGATGAGCTGCCATGTCCATGGGCTACATGACACCTGCAGCTCATCTGTCCCCAGGTCGGTGAGACTGAAACTTCAGACTACGATTTCATCAATTGCCCTGTAGTGACAAAAAGCATCAGCCTTTGCAAATGGTAGGTGCCTTTCATCAGGGGAATGCGAAGCCAACTCTAGGTGAGCATCAGACCAATAATGAGAGGATATTTTCGACATTTCCTGCCTATGTGAGAAGAAGGAAAGAAAGTTGGTTTTCTCCTTTGGGGAAAGCACTGTTCCAGCTTTTTATTTGTTTTGATAGCAAAGTTATGCATAAAATAATGTGCAAAATGAGTGCTACATAAACAAATCATAGCAGCACTGAGCTCACCAAGTGGGAGGTATTTTGAATTAGTCAAACGGCACACGCATTCCCCATAGGGCTAAAGCAAGTGGAGGAAGAGTCCTTGCAACTGTGGCCTCTGTGTTGTGTGCGTGTACGTGTGTGTGTGTGCATTCATGCGTATGTTTAATATTCATTCCCCAAATATTTATTAGATACTTGTTCTATAGCAAACATTATGCAAGTACTAAACTAGAAAGAAAAAATGGACATTCTGCTCTTGTGGGCTCATTTTCTTCCTAGTGGGGAAGAAACATGTCTAAACAGGTAATTGTGACGCAAGACATTACCTGTGTGTGTGTAGGTTTGTCTGTCTATGTGTGCCTCTGTGTTCATCTGAGCAGGCTCCTGCCTTATAAACACACTTGCAAGATTCTCATGGCTCCATAGCCACCCTGGCAACCCAATCAGTACATTGCAGTGGGCGTCCCAGGGAAATGAGGGAGGCAAGCAGAATTCTAAAAGGAGAGGCTAAGGCGAGGACAATTCTCCATGCTTCCACTACCTACCTTGCCCTCTTGAGAAAGGTGAGAGCTCTAGATCGTCAGGTGGGCAAGGAGAATGGGGAATAGGTCAAAAAGTTAAAGGAACAAAAGGGGCTTCGTGTTCCCCCAGTAAAGAGGCCCCTGGAATTAACCTAGCCACACAGAAGTATACTAGAAGGTCAATGTCTGGAGTGGAGGAACTCTAAGGATCCAGGTGTGGCCTGGGGCCGAAGGGAGTCCTGGGCAAAACTTCCACCTTTCGTGTCATTGCAATGTAGCTCTGAGAAGAGCTTTCAGTTCAGTGCAACTTACCAACTGAGAGTGGGGCCAAACATTAGCAATCAGACATCACACGGCTCTTTCTCATGTTCTTCAAGGCCTTGGCTTCCTGCAGCCACGACAGAGCACTGGACAAAGACTCCGCATGTGCTAAAGTATTCCTGAGGTTCCCTTGGCAAGTCAGGATTTAAATGTGGTTCAGGTTTCACACCTGCGAATAATTTTGCTTTTCAGGTGTCTTAGTTTGTTTTCTGTTGCTTATAACAGAATACCTGAAACTGGATAATTTACAAAGAAAAAGAATTTATTTCTTACAGTTGTGGAGGCTGAGAAGTCCAAGGTCAAGGGGCTGCGTCATGTGAAGGCCTTCTTGCTGGAGGGGACTCTGCAGAGTCCCAGGCTGTGCAGGGCATCGCATGGTGAGGGCTAAGCGTGCTGGCTCACTTGTCTCTTCCTCTTTTATGAAGCCACCAGTCCCATTCCTGTGATAAACTATTAATCCATTAATCCATGAATGGATTAATCAATCCCTTCTTGAAGGCAGAACCTTCATGACCCAATCACCTCTTAAGGGCCCCACCTCTCAACACTGCCACATCAGGGATTAAGTTTCAACAGGAGTTTTGGAGGGGACAGATATTCAAACCATAGCAATTGGTTCATAGATTGTAGCAGCTGAAGATTTGTAAATGAAGGCTAACTGAGTGTTTCTTAAATACCCATTTTCTTTCAATAAAATTCTGAGTTATATTGGAACAAAGCAAATGTTCCATACATGTGAAACACTTGTGTTATTTATCCCTGTCCAAATTTATTTCATCTACTCATACATTAATGAAAGTATGTATTTAACAAATAATGATTGTTCCAGTCACTGCATTATAAAAGTAAGTATAATAAAGTTTTTTAAATTCTAAATTTGAGGTGCATACGTGGTTATATTGATGGCTCTATTAGATTCCTAGGGCTACCATGGCAAAGTACCACAAATTGGGTGGCTTAAGACAACAGAAATTTGTGCATTCACAGTGCTGGTAGCTAGAAGCAAGGTGTTGGCAGGGACATGCTCTCTTGAAGTCACTAGGGGAGAACCTGTTCCAGGCTTTTCTCTCAGCTCCTGGTGTCACCAGCATTCCTTGGCATTCCTTGGCTTGCAGCTAAACAACTCCAATTTCTGCCTCTATCTTCCGCACGTGTTTTTTTCTCTTATTATAAGAACACTAGTCATACTGGATTAGGGCCCACCCTAATAACCTCATCTTAGCTTGATTACATCTGCAAAGACTGAATTTCCAAATAAGGTCATGTTCACAGTTGCTGGGGGTTAGAACTTAAACACATCTTTTGGGGAGACACATTTTGACTCACAACAGCAGTCCAAAAGTAGAAGGTTCAGGCACTAGTTGGTCTGGAGGAATCGATATACTACGTAATCTTGAAAGATGAGCAGGAGTTTGACAGACAAGGGAGAAAGAGAAAATCCAAAAATAAAAATAAAAAAAATAGGCATCTGAATTGTTCTGTAGTTTAGAAGCATGAAACAGAACTGTGTGTTCAAGGAACTACTCAGCTCAGTGTGGCAGTATAGCAGCAGTTTAATGCAGGGGTTGTGGTTGCTTGTCTACAAGATGGACGTCACTAATTACTTCCTTTGCTGTTTGCACTTGCCGTTCTTTCAACAAGAAATGCAGTCCATTTGCTGTTGTTTGAATGTTCATGTTTCATTCAAATTCAAATGTTGAAAGATAATCCCTAATGTGGTGGCATTAAGAGATGGGGTCTTTGGAAGGTGATTAGGTCACGAGGGCTCTGCCCTAATGAATGGGGTTAGTGCCATTATAAAATAGGCCCATGGGAGCTTGTTCACCTCTTCTGTCATCACCTCTTTAACACAGGTTAAAGGCACCATCTATGAACCAGCCCTTACCAGACATTGAATCTGTTGGTAGCTTGAAGCAGATATGTCCTAATTTTCTCACCATCACTCAGCCAGTTAATGGTAAAGCCAAGGTGGTGTGTCTTTCTGCCAAGCAATGACTCTGGGTATCTGAGGGGTTTCTCTTTCCTGGTGTCCCTGCTCCCATGGGGAGGGCGAGTACAATCTATTCTCAATACCGTGATTGTCTTACACATATATCTAAACATGCCATCTCCCTACTCAAAATTCTCCAATAGCTTTTATATCACTTGGAATGAAATTCAAAATTTTTACCACGACCTACGAAGACCCTACATGATCTGACTCTGCCTCCCTCTTAGATGTAATCTTCTGCCTCTTTCTCCTTCACTCACCCCAATCTGGTTATACCCACCTTTCTGCTGATCTATACACACACACTGAGGTAGTTTGTACCTCAGGGCTATTGCACTTGCTACCCTAGGAAAGCATTCCATTGTGAGAACAAAGTTGTATTTAAAATTCAGTGCATCACATAATTAATTATTAATAATACTGGTAAAAATTGGAAGAAACTCAGCTGCCCAACATAGGATAATATAATGGAATATTAATGAGTCATTAAATTTAATGTTGTAAAAATACAGAAATAGCTAAAATAATAGATTTATCTTCAGAATGCTCACAACCCAGGGGATGATATAGATTAATAAATGCTATAGTGTGATAAATGCAACTATAAAATAATTTGCAGCATGGGAATTGAGAAGAACTAGAAATGCTACTAAAAATAGTATAGTATAGCAACATCAGAGTTGAGCTTGCAAAGGTTGAAGAAGAGTTTGTTACTGAAAGTTTGGCACTAGTCCCCAAGGCCACATGAGAAGAAGGAGAACAAGTGGTTTGAGGGGAAAGAAAGAGGAGTTTATTAATTTTCTGGCAAATGATGAGGTTGACAGACTCCCCTCTCAAAGTACCAACGTCCTACTTCTGAGCAGACGTACAGAGTTTTTAAAGGTTTTAATTAATCCCATCTTCAGCTAAGCCAGTCTCATGATCTCCACCCAGATAATTCCCTAGAGCCATCTCCTGTGGCACAAAGAACAGAATGCATTCCCCTGCCCCTCCCAACCACTGGCCTGAGGCAGGGATGTAGGTCCTAGCTCTCCAAAAGGAATGGGGGATGTTTTAAAGAGACATAAAACATTTTGCCATTTTTTCAAGCCACTTTTTCTGTCACATATTCCACCCCCATCGTCAATATTACCCTTCCATATCTATGGGAGGAGGAGTCACTACTCTATTACAAGTTCATTATGCAAACAGGGAAGGAGCATTGTCATAACATCTAAGAAAACAGCAATTTCAAAGGCCTGGGATCCCAGAACAGCATAATATTTCAGAGATTAATGGGCATTTCCACTTGCTAGCACCCTGGGTGCAAGGAGGGTGGGGAGAACTCTACCGTTGCGTGGCTCTCTCTGGAAGAAAACTCTCTAATGCTGAAAGAAGTATCCACAGGTGGATAAGGGCAAAAAATTGACAAGGAGGTGAAGGGGTGGAAATCTGCTCCCAAACCAGTCCACATGTGATTAACTGGACATGGGAGGCTCTGCGGCCAGAAAGCCCCAGGCCCATCAGTCAGTTCACGAATGCTGGTATATTTGAGTTCTAGCACTTTTTTTTCCTTAAAGTTTCCATCTCTCTGCTGAAATTACCTATCTGGTCTTGCATGTTGTCTATTTTTTCCATTAGAATCTTGAACATATTAATCACAGGTATTTTAAATTTCCTGTCTTGGTAGTTCCAACATCTTTGTCATGTCTGAATTTGCTTCTGATGATTGCTTTGTGTCTTCAGACCCTGTTTTTATTACCTTTTTATTTGCCTGTAACTGTTGAAAACTAGACATGTTAGAACAACAAGTACTAAGATTTATTTTTTTTGTTTGTTATGCTTGGAGATGATACCTTACTTTCTGCTAAACTTTTAGTATGGGGGTTTGTGTTAACCTACTCAGGACTCGGGCTGGGTTTGAAGTTTATTGTTGCTATGGTTACCCTATGCACACCCGGGTTCCAAACTCCTCCTCCTCTATCTTTTTCTTAATTTTCTTAATTTTTTTTTTTAGACTAACTCTCACTCTGTCACTCAGGCCAGAGTTCAGAGAGTGTGGAGGTGCAATTGTAACTCACTGCAACCTCAAACTTCTGGGCTCAAGTAATCTTCCTGCCTCAGCCTCCCAATAAGCTACGACTACAGGCATGTGCCACCATGCCTAGCTAATTTTTTCAGTGTTTTGTAGAGATAGGGTCCCACTATGCTTCCCAGACTGGTGATCTTGAACCCCTGGCCTCAGCAATCCTCCAGCCTCAGCCTCCCAAAGTTCTGGGATTACAGGCATGAGCCACCATGCCTGGCCTCTTCTGGCAATACATTGTGTATAGAATGTGGGCTTAATATGCCAGAAGGTTTTTTCAATGTCTGCTCCCTTCACAGCTTCAAATCTTCCCATTTGGCTTTGAGTCTTCCTGTTGTGTTGTTCCCACAGGGAGTAGGTCTTCTGTGGCTCTCCCAGATGTACCCCATTATTATTTGTAGGTTTTACTGGATGAGTGTTAGCATGGTGGTGCATTCTCTGTGGTTCTGATTGAGCCTCAGTTTGAAATGTTCCTGCTCCTTTCCAGATAGAATGAGCTTAGCATTTATTCCTACCCCAGGGATTGAGCTTTTTTTTCCCTGTTCCCTGCCTTCAGCTAAAATGGGTTTCCACCAATGCCTTTGGGCTACAGTTTTTCTTGTTTTAGCCAGCTGCAAATTAAGACTTTTGGTCCAAAAGAGATAGGGTACACAGGTCTGGGTGGCATTTTAGCAAGGCCTGTTGTTCCTCCTCCAGGCAGCACCCTGGGGAAGCCTTCTCAGCATCCTCTCCATCTTCCTTGTGAGCACCTGGTGGGGTTCCTGGAACAGATCTGCACACAGGTGCATACCTCCCTGTGCCTGCCGCCCTGCGGGATGTCCCACTTGCACATCTGACTGCCTAATGAGTTTTAGCAATTGGTTAAAAATCTCTAACGGAATCTTCTTACCCCCTGATATGGCATCAGGTGACATCTGCTCAGGTAAGCAAGTGCTCAGATCCTAGTTATTCCTGCAGACATCCATATCTCTCCAGGTTTCAGGTTAGGTGTTTACCCTGCAACCTCAGTTTTCTGACAGGTTCAAAGAAAGAGCAATCACATTTCAAACTGTCTGACTTTTTTCATTTGTGAGGGTGGGAATGATGCTCTTTCCAGCACTTTACACCTCTGAGCTCAGTTGCTTGTGTATGTGGATCAGAACCTTCCTTCGATCGCTTCCTATCTGTGTCTAGGGATTTGGCTCGGAAACAAATGATTCTGTGTTTCCTACTTCCCTTTTGCCAAAACCTCTATTGGAATTTCTACGTGTCTCCCTCAAATAGCTAAGCCTGTGTGATGGCAGAGTTTGCAGAATGCTACATGCTGTGAATGTATCATAGATGCTGCTGAGGCAGAAAAGCAGTGCACAACCAGACTCCTCTGAGCATCTGAAATCAGCTTTTAAAATGTCAAACAGCCCTTTGAGGCCCTGCTGCTCCTATGTACAACATTATGATTTCCCTCTGAGGGAGGATGAGGGCATGGAATTGGTGTTATTCTTCATCTAGGTAAGTCAACAAGGTATTTATTAAATACCTACTAAGCACTTAGGGTGGCTTTATGCTCTCTGGATGTTTATGGCACATAACCTTGTTCTCAAGCTTTGGGGTAAGAAAAGGCAATAATACAGACCCCCCAGTTACATGAGTTCAAGTGCTCATAAATTTCAGGTTCCAAGATGGTCCCTAAAGCTGTCAAGCTCACAAATGGCAGACTCTTAGTCCTGTAAATGCAGCCCAAGCCAGAGCCCGGATATTCACCTGCAATAGGTAGGCTGCTCCTCATTTGCTTCTGATATATCTCCTGACTTCCTGGTTACTAATCCTATTTCACAGCAATGACTACTTGGCTTTTAGATCCTTCCCTAGACATAACTTCAACTCTTATTTCCATCTCTTTCCTCTAAGATAGAAACTAATATTTGTACTTCTCCAATGATGACTTTTTAATGATGAAGTCCATACATCCAGTTTCATTTCTGCTATAATCTCTGTTTCCCTTTTTCATGGTTTTTCTAATTGCATCATCCCAACGTAGCTGCCTGTCACATAAGGTAGCCTTGCGCCATCTCTCAGTAGTCCGTGGATGGCTGGCACCACTAGAGCCCAAGATACCTCCCTTTCTGTGTCCCTCTCCCCAGTGCCATCCACAGAGGGTCGTTTGGAGGTCCAGGAAGCAGAGCAAGTGGAAGTGCTAAGGATAGAGTCATAGGTACTGGTGACATAGAAATGGGACACTATTTTGGAGACATAGGAATATAAACTCTGGAGAAGGTGGTTCCTAGGTCAATACTCTATTACATGAAAGCAAAGCCATAACAGAAAGAGGGACAAGGTGGTTAGAGGCATGGGATTTGGAATCATACCAACGTGGATTCCCACGCAGGCCCCACCAGTTATAATGGGTGACTTTGAGCGAATGATTCAACACCTCTGAGTCTCAGCCTCAAAGGCTTGTGTGAGGATTACACAACATGTTTGATAGAAAGCACTTGGCACATCGTCCAGACCATAAAACATAGTCAATTAAACAGCTTTTATAATTATAACTGATACTTGTAAATGGGCCTTGGCCACAATGGAACAGGAAAGAGCCCAGTTGCTAACACAGTGAAGCCACAGCTGAAGAAATAAAAGACACAAGATTAGATTTCTGCCCAGGTGAGCACATCATATAGACCTCTGGCTGCACCTAGACGAAGCCCAGGTGAAGCATTTAAATAACCTCTCGTTCTTCTGTTTCTGGTCCATTTTACTCTGCAAAAGGGAGGATGGATGCTAATATTTCCTGAAACCTCCTACACACCAGCCACCATACTAGGTACCTTTTACTTTCATTCTTCTTAGTTTATCAGCTGCCTTTCACTCTTTGACCCCAAACTCCAGAGCAGTAGGGGTACTGGTATCATTAACTTCCCTCCAAACACTCGGTCAAGCAAGCAGTCAGCGCTGCTCCCTGAGTGTGTATTGGTGGCAGAATCCTGCCATGTGGATGTAGATGTCCCCCCACCCCAGCACAAGAGGGTTCCTGTAAGTCAGCTCCCAGGACATTCCGCCTTGGGGCATTGCCATTGCGGTCGCACACCAGAATGATAAATAATCTGAACGAGCTTTCTCAGGTGCAATATTTATGGTTCAGTTTGAAGCAAAGAACAGTCAGAGGCAATGGATAAAAACTAATTTACTGTAACGTCATCCTGGATATATAGCAAATAGCTGTAAACAAGTACGTACAATATAATTAAAAATATGATAACATTATAAAATAGGATGATGGCTAGTTAGAGAGGAAGATCTGTCAAGTAGGAAAATGTGTATATCACTTGAAATATTGCCTCAATTACTTGAAGTCATCAGCTCACGCACCTCATCTCAGAAACAGTCCTTACCAATGCAGACTTAAAATGACAAGCGCTGTTTATTTCTCTACCTGGTTTCCTTTTATGCCATCTGTCCACAGGAATTTGCCTTCAGTGTCTGTTGAACAAAGATCAGCAAGACAAGGACAATATTCAAATTCTTGAACTCTATCCCGTCTCATGCCTGACTCCTCAGTGCATCTGAGCTGGAGAAAGCATCCTTAAATCCCTCAGAGGAAAACACCCAGGAAAACACATGCACCAAAGCAATTGGGAAAAATAAAAGCAAGTGGAATGGTTCATTAATAAACACAATTAATTTACTTCTACCATTCCAACAGATGAAACAATTCTTTGGTTGCAAAACATCCCAATTACTGGGTAATGGGAAAAACCACGACTTCCCAGTGATCCCACAAAAGGTAAGCTGGGTCCTCACTGGCTGTGCTGTGTACTTGCCAGCCTTGCCTATTCTCAGCCCTGTGTCGGCCCCTGTGAACCTGACCCTTGGTTATGGAAGGAAATCTCAGCATCCATGTCCAAGTCCTGAACCACTCTCCCCAGGCCGCTCCTTGCCTTTGACTCCTGGTTCCTTCCAGCTGTGAAACTCTCTCTTCTCCCTCCCACTTCCTTCATGACCTCGACACATAGACACAGCACTTAGCTCACTTTTCCTAGCTATGATCAGGATTCTTCTCACTCACTTACTGTTTTCCATTATCTAAAGTAGCTTGAGGAACTACTCTTTCCTGATTAATTCAATATCTAGAATTTTCTATCATTCATTTCTTTCATGTGCAACTTCCCAGAAGATTTGCCTTGGCCCTGGGTCCTCAAGTGAAGACTGGGCACCCATTTCCCACCTGGTTTGTGTATTTGTAAGGTTTCTGAGAGTTTGCCCTGGTCTCCCTTGCCAACCCAATTTCCTGCTACTGTCCTTACTCTATGCCAATTCCGAATTAATACAATAAGCCTTTTCATTGTCCTCACCACTACTTACTTGGAATGAAATGTCCTTTCTCGTTCATTTTACTCCTTTGAATGTTACACACACTCCCTCTTTCCATTCCAGTTTACCTCTCCCATGAAACTACCCTCACTTGTCTGTCCTCACCTAAGCTCTGATTTTATTATAGGCATTATCAACAAGATCTAAATTAATAATTTACAATTGCCATATATTTTCTCACAAGATTTAAAATTTTTAAGAAGAGGGATTATGTCTCATAACGGTTATCCTCTTTAATGCCTAATATAAGTGTAAGCCCATAATAGGTGATCAATAAATGCTTTTGATTGAACTAGGGTTAATGTTTGGCAATTACAGGATAGATATTTGGGGGTCACATAAAAATAACTTTCTACCAATAAATATTGGACAAAAAAAAGAATTAATCTGTGTATTGATTAGAGTCTAGTCCAGGCACCACCAAGAATGGGCATCCTGTTAAGAACCCCCAGCTTTGCACTGAGGTCTGGAGTGGTTACTGTTGGGTGCAAGAGGACGTGATAGAAATAGAAGTGGAGCAGATAAAAAGAAAAACAGCTAACACGCAACGCATAATGCATACCAGGGACAGTTCAAGGCACTTTACATTTATTAACTTATTTAATCTTACAACAACCTTCTGAGGTTTATTACTCCATTTTTTTAGATGGGAAAATGAGGGACCAAGAGGTCGGACAACTTGTCTAAGGTCATGTAGCTATTAAGTGGTGTCTTAATCCATTTGCACTGTTATAACAAAATACCTGAGACTCGGCAAAGAGCAGAAATTTATTTCTCACAGTTTTGGAGGCGGGGAAGTCCAAGACCAAAGCCCCAGCAGATGCAGTGTCTCACGGGGGCTGCTCTGTCTGCTTTCACGATGGCACCTTGTCGCTGCGTCCTCACACGACAGAAGAGTGGAAGAGAGGCACCCCGATCCCATCTACAGTTTGGAATCTTATCAAAATCAGATATGAGTAAGGCTCAAGGTAAGAATCACCCTGAAGCAAATTAATCTCCAGCTGTGAACCTGTGAGATCAAACAAATTATGAACTTCTAAAATACAGCGGTGGGGCAGGCATGGGATAGACATTTCCATTTCAAAAGGAAACAACAGGAAAGAAGAAAGAGTTAACAGGTCCCAAGGAAATCTGAAACCCACAAGGCAAACAACATTAAATCTCCGGGCTTGAGAAGAATCTTCTTTGACTCCACGTCCTGCCTGCTGAACACATGGGGGTGGGGTTTGGCCCCAGAGGCCCCAAACACCCCATAGCTTTGTTGGGCACAGAAGCTCTTAGGGGTTAAAGTCAAGAGCCTGATGCTCCCCCTGGCTGGCATTACATGCTGGTGGCTCTACAGGCCTTCGGAGTGGCCCTGCCTTCGTAGCTCCACTAACACTATCCTAGCGGAGGCCCTCTGCGGCGGCCCCGCTCCTGCAGTAATTCTCTGCATTGGTCCCCAGGGTCTCCCAGAAATCCTTTAAAATCTAGGTGGCAGTAGCCGTGCCTGTGCAGCCCTTGCAGTCTGTGCACCTGCAGAGCTAGCACGAGGGGTACCACCGAGGTTTACCACTTGTGCCCTCCAGAGGGTCGCCCTGAGCTGCATCTGGGCCTGCGTGAGCCACAGCTGGGGTGGCCGAGGGGCGCTGTGCCTGAACACAGAGAGCAAAGACTGGGAAAGCACTGAGCCCAAGCCCCAAGGTCCCACGCGAGCCCTGGGCCCTCCTCTGAAACTGTTTTTCAAGGCCTGTGGGCCTGCGGGGAGGGTGGCAGCACTGAGAATCTCTGAAATGCCATTGTCTTGATGAATAGCATCTGGGTTTCTTCGATCCGTGCCAGTCTCCTTATCAAATGTTCCTTTGGCCACACCCCTGGTATTCTCTGCAGAGTACACTTTCTCATTTTTTACATGAGAATTTCCCAACTCTTTAAGTTCTGTTTCCCTTTTGATTATAAATTCCTTCTTTAATTCACTTCTCTCCTCATATTTCACTATAAGCAACTCAAGAGAAGTCATGCAGCACCCTAAACACCTCACTTAGAGATTTCTTCTGCAGATTATCTTGGTTCACCACTTTTAGAGTCTGCTTTCCAAAAAGTACTCAGGTATGGACACAATTTAACCAAGTTCTTTGCTGCTTTATAACAAGGATGGCCTTTCCTCCAGTTGCTGGTAAGATATTCCTTATTTCCACCTAGGAACTCATCAGAATGGCCTTTACTATCCTTATTTCTCCCAGCATTCTGATTGCAACCACGGAGATAATCTCTGAGAAGCTTAGACTCTCTCTGCAGCTCTCCTTTTCTTCCCGAGCCCTCACCGGGACAGCCCTGCACAGTCCAGCCTCTACCCATTCCTCGGTTCCAAAGCTGCTTCCACATTTTAGGTATTTGTTATAGCAACACCCCACTTTTTGGAACGAATTTCTGTTTTAGTCTGTTTGTGCTGCTATAACAAAATACCCAAGACTGGGTAATTTATAAAGAACATAAAATTATTTCTCACAGTTCTGGAGGCTGGGAAATTCAAGATCAAGGCCACAGAAGATGCAGTGTCTGGTGAGGGCTGCTCTGTCTCTTCCACGATGCAGCCTTGTGGCTGCCCTCTCACACCACAGGAGGGAGAACGTCGTGTCCTCTCCAGGCAGAAGGCAGAAGGGCAAAAGGGATCACGCATTATGATTTCACATGGCGGAAAGGCGGAAGAGAGGGACTTCCTCAAGGCTTATTGTAAGGGTCCTAATCCCGTCTACCAGAGCTCTGCCTCATGATTTAATCACCTCCTAAAGGCCCCACCTTTTAATACTATTACAATGTGAAATAAGTTTCGACATATGAATTTTGGGGGGACACATTCAGATCATAGCAAGTGGCTACATTGCTTCTCAGTATAAATATAACCGATGCCCTAGAGAAGAGAACTGAACAAAGGAACATAAAATATATTTAAAGGAATACTTCAAGAAAAGCTTTGAGAAATAAAAGATTGGGATTTATATCTGAAAGTATACTACTGTGTCCCTGGGAAGACTTGATATCAAATCAATATCACTAAGACAATAAAGTTCCAAGGCTTCAAAGATGAAGAAAGAAGATAAAAGCACACTCAAGCAAAAAAAGAAAAAAATCAAATTTCTCCTATAAAGAGAAAAACTCACTCCACACCCATGTTCATCACTAGAAAATAGTTCAACAACATCAACGGAGTGTAATTGAAGAATTTTATATCCAGCAAACCTGTCATTCAAGTCTAAAATCACAGACAAACACAAACAAAAACAAGTCCTACAAGAGCTTGGGTAATCTGTTCCCCACGAGCCTTTCCTGAATAAGCCACCAAAGAACAAACTTCAGGCAAAAAAAACAAATAATGAAATTTTGTCCAAACACAGGAATGAAGCATTGAGTCCAATTTACTGCAGGATTAAATATACAACGATTGAAAATGTTATAAGCAATGCTGACTTAGAAATTATATAATTAACCAAAAATAAAAGGAAATAAGTTGAAAGGTAATATTGATACCCTGGCTTATTCCTCTTTGATAACTGGGGATCAAATTATATTATTTAAAACTGATCAAGTAAGAATGCTTTAATGTAATAACATAAAGTCAGAAAAAAGGCATTCCCATCACTGCCCATTTCATTAGGCAAGTGGGTTTTCTCCAGTGCTTTCCATCAGGATAAAGGAGGACCCATCTAGGTGAAATATGAGAGGAGGCTGAGTCTGCACATGATGCAAGAGATAAACGGAGAGATGAGCTTGGACCTTCTATGCCTGTGCAGTTCTGAGGACACCTCTTACTGACTTCAGTTCAAACTAGGGAGCAGAAACGGAAATGTCCCTCACATTTAATGCTATGGGGCTAGGTGAAGGGTAGGAGACAAGGTGCAGGCCCCAAATAAAGGACAAAAAAGAGATTAAAGATGGCAAAGATGGACGTATAGCAAAACAGGTGAATGGATATGCTGAAATAAGAAATAAATAAAAAAAAACAGATGAATGGAAGATACATTTGGAAAAATGTAAATAGCATATGAGCAGCTGCAACAGTTTTATACACAATTCAAGTGCCGATTTAGGGTTTAATCAGCTTGCACCATTGCTCAAAGCTTTCTGTCCAGGGCCAAGAGCTACTTAAACTCCTTCTGCTGACACCCTCTTAGTACTTCAAGGCCCAGTGCGATACCTCCCACTCTCAGAAGCCCTGATCAGCTGCTGGTGACACCACTGCCTCTGTCTGCTTGTGCCTGTGCATCTGTCTCTAACCTGCCTTGACTCAAGGGCCCACTACTCGAAGCACTCTCTTGACAGTATTTTCTAATCCCTTAGCCCTGTGTTCATGTGCTCCAACTGCCCTGCAAATGATTCTGAAAAAAAGGTGAAGATACTGAGCGACCAATGTGGAGAATGAGAGAGGTAGTTGAACAGACATTGAAAAAGATATGGAGTGACATTCATTCTTCAGCGGAAGTTAAAAGCAATTCATTTTTAGAGACAGGGATAGGTGTGGCTGTGTCTAACAGAAGTCTCCCCTGGAATCTAACAAGCACTGTCTGTGTCCTCTCTACCTGGTTTGGAATCCTGGCTCCGTCACTTGCTAGCTCCATGGACATTTGAGCAAGTTATGTTGCCTCCCTATCAATGTGTTCATCTCTAAATTGGGGATCAGGATAAACAGGCTAAAGGCGTTTCTATTTGAAATACAAATTGTTCTGTGACCTTGAGTCTCTCCAGCCGCAGTCCAACAGCTCTTCTTCTCTCTCGTCCAGTTTTTGAAATAGCACTTTACACTTTCTGCTTTCATCTCTTTATCTTTTATTTGCTCTGTAAACAGCTACAACCTAAGGTCGCTAATAGTCTGCTCAAATACCACCTTCTCAGTGAGACTTTCCTTAATCCCATAATTTATAATAGCAACCCACTCTGATTTATAATAGCAACCCGCTCCACTCCTGGGCACGTCCATCCCTCTGTCCTGATTTATTTGTCTCCATGGCAATTGTCAACTTCTAACACACCATGTGATTCGCTTATCTATTTTGTCTATTATCTGCGTCCCCCATGAGAATGTAAGCTCCACGAGGTCTGGGGTTTTCATCTGTTTTGGTCATCACCAACATCATTGATGTTACGTAAGTGTTTGTCAAATGACTAAGTGAGCATGTGCTACTCAGTCCTGAACCTGAGACATTTGATGCTGTTTGTGTTTCGGCCATGTGCTCCCAGTCTAGGCTTCCCCTTCCTTCACTTGCATGTTAAGGATGAAAATATTCCCAGGATTTCATATTCGATATCTTTCTCCTTTCTTCCTTAAATTGGATGCCATGTGAGCGACTATTCTAGAAGTTTTTCATGCATTAATTCATAATCTTCCCAGCAACCTGGGAAGTAGATATTTACCACCAATATCTCATTTTACAGAGGAAGAAAAACACAGCGCATAGATGCTAATATCTTCCCAAGGTCGTGAGGCTCATTAGCGGTGGTCAATGACCACTCTTGGACAGCCTGGGTGCAAAGATCTTGCTGTTCTTAGCTGTTTGGTAATGCTGACCCTCCAGATAGACTGCGAATATGTCCACATCTCCATTTCCCAGCTGAGACCACTCCCCTGAGCTCCGGACCATATGTCGACATCACCATACACAGATGTACCTGAAACTCAGTGTATAAAATGGTGAACTCTTTCCCCCAAAGCAGATCCTCCTCCTAGACTCCCCATCTTCACCAGAAGCAACCCCATCTGCTTGCACATCCAAACCACAACTCAGAAAATGAGCCCAGAGGCTCTCGATTTCCTTGTCCCTACACCCATCCAATCTAGCAAGAACTGATGCGCAGCCTAACTCTTCACTGTGGCAGAATCTGACCCCTTCTCACTGACAAGCGTTTCCATTGTTCATTAACTCTGTTATCACATCAGCATCCTCCCCACCTCTGTCCTGCCCTCTGCAAAGTCATTCTATACACCAGTGCGCAGTGACCTTTCTAAAGTGCACATCTGATCACACTCTCCCAGCGGCCTTTCTTTATCAAACTCCTTATTCCTGCCCTCAAGGCCCTCTGTGATCTGGCTCTTGCTGCCTGACACAGTCTCTCTACCTTCCTTTCCTTCCCTGCCTCCTCCCCAGAGGGCTCCTGTTCTACTTTCTAAGCAGGACATGTTCTCTCCTCTCATTTGGACATGTTTGGGATTAAATTCATCTTCTTCACCTGAAGGTTTGTAGGAACTAGCATGTGCCTGGCACATAGCAGCTGTTTGCTCAATAAATGAAGGGTCACTTCTGCAGCCGCTGTTCTGCTTCCCCTGCCTCCCCCTCCTACGAGTCATCGACCTTGGCGATCCCAGTTTATCCTTCACAACTCAGCCACCCTCTCCAGAAGGCTTTTCTAACTCTCACCCTCCCAGCCCCAGGGGCCTACCCCTTTTATTTGCTCCCAATGCCCTCAGCATAATTTTGTATAAAGCTCATCATCGGGATGGTAATTGCTAGTTTGCTTTCCTGCTGTCCACCCACACCCTTACTCCCCACATCAGTTTATAAGGAATTTTGCTCTGTGTAGGATCCGTATGTCTAAGAGAGACTTGCAGCTGACACAAGGAGGAGTTTCCCAAGGATATTATAACATGTGTTCTCAAGAAGGTATATTTTTTGAGCAGGACTGTCTTCACAAGGACTCTTTGGAGAAATCGTCTTTCGTGTATTAGTGTCAGGAATGGTTGTTAAGTGTTTACTAAGCTCTGTTAAGTAATGTAGGCTTGTGTAGCATTTACAATAACCGCTGAGTTAGTGTTTTAGCGTTACAAGTTGCAGGCCACGACCCAGGTGTGCACAAGACACAACATTTCTTCTCATCATGTCTTCTGTGCATCCCCAGGGCTGTGTGTATGTCGTGAGGGGCTTACTTGGTACCAAGGTATTCAGTAGATGGCATGGGCTGGGCTGGGGCTCTGCTCCTGGATCATTTCATCTGTCGTCACTGGCGTCCCATTAAGAGGTCTTAGTTCCTATGTGAGCTTCAGTCACCTACCCACAGGCAAGGCTGTGTCCAGCCAGTCTGCCTAATTGCCTATTCTGCCACATCTGACCTGGGTTTTGGGACGTCGTCAGCTTCCACCAAGGGTACTGTCAGGAGCTGTATGTGTTTTCTCATTACCTGCCATAAAGGACTCAGCCCAGGGGAGGGCAGGATGTGGTATACCAGCCTCAGAGACCCTACCTGTGTCCATTCTTCCCTTCCACACCCCTCTTTCCTCTTCCTGGGAATGAATTTGAGTCTTGATTTGGAGGGGAGGGAGGAGCTGGACATGAACGTCCATCATTCTGCGCACCTGGTCCTCTCAGCCTAAGCTTTGGAGACAAAAGCCAGTAACAATTGCTGACATTTTCTGTGCCAGCACTTCTCAGTGCAGATATGTACAGAATATTCTAGCTGACCGTGGGCTGGGGGCAGGCAGGAAAGTCCCTGAGACCACCCCCAGGCTTGATGATTTGCTAGGAGGATTGATAAGACTCATGTCCATGGCTGTGATTAACTATAACAAAAGGATGCAAAGCAAATAGCACATGGAGTGAAGTCCGAGGAAACCAGGCTCAAGTTTTCAGGAGTCTTCTCCTGGGGGAATCACAAGGGATGCACTTAATTCCCCGAACAATGAGTTGTGACAACATGTGTGAAATGTTGTATAACAGGGAAGCTCATTAGAGACTCAGGTGTCCAGGGTTTTTATTGGAGGCTGGTCATGTAGGTACCTTCTGCCTAGCATGTACCAAAACTCCAGACTCCCAGAAGGAAAGCAGGTGTTCTGTGTAAACCACATGGTTTGTAGAAACAGGTTAGACACAGTGAGCCACTCTCATCACTTAGGCTGGTAGGAACCTCCCAGATTCCAAGTTCCCAGACGCCAGCTAAGGGCCAACCTTGTAAGCCGGCCTTGCAAAGGACAGCAGTTAGGGCTGTGCACAAACTAAACTGGAAAGGTCAGGAGTCCAGGAAAATTTTACCTCTTTGTGGAGGAAGGAAGTGGAGAGGGAGGAAGAAAGGCCTGGGGATAAGCCTCAGCTAATATTTCAAAATATTTTCATGCCCCAGCTTTGTTAACTTCTGTTTTATAGATAAGCCAGCGAAAGGTAGATGAAGTCAAGGGAACATAATAAGTAAAGCTGTGAAGCTTGGCTTTAAATCTAGCCTGGCTGAGTCCAAGTTCAAGTTCCCAATTGCTCACCATTCCTGCCTCCTTTCCTCCTCCTTCCTTGTTCCAAGTCTTACGATCCAGCCTGAATCTACTGTCTCACCTTCTTGTACTTTAATCATTCTTTTAAATCACCTTCAATCTTTTTTTGTAAACAGTGGTAGAAAATGCATTAAATTTTCTCTAGTCTTTCCTGCCAGACCATGATGAGATCCTTGAAGGTAGAAGTCATGTCATCTTTCTCATCCTCATCATGTGACTAAATAAATGATAACATTTGAGAAATGAAAGGACTCAAGGCAGAAACACAGTGCATCCAAAAGCGTTGACAACACAAAGGAGCACCCCTCGATGCTGTCAACACCGGTGACAGCTGGTGCTGTCTGGTGGTGCCACCTTCCCCACCTGACCCTGCTTCCGATTCAGTGCCCTGGACCCAGGTGCTCCTCCTCATGTGGATGGTGTTCAGTAAGATTATCCGCAATCCAGCCCTTCATTTGGGAGACCCATTCTCCTTCAACGACCGAGCCATTTCAAACTTACCTACACTGGCCCTGGCTCTGTCCAAGCTAAGGGTTCAGGAGGAGAACCAGATAAAGAAGCAAAGACATTATTAAAAGGCTCCTATAAAGAGTGAGCTGCCAGTGATCACTCTCCTGCCTGGGCCTGGCAATTGCTGCCTTTGGCATCCTGTGTTCATCCCCCACAGTTACAATGGGATGGCACCAATCTGTGTATCTGAACTCGCTGTCACATATTTGCACACAAGTAACACCCAGGAGCCCTGATTTCTCAGCTAAGAAAAACCAGGAGCAAAGGTTTATCTTCCCAAACTATAGGCTGTCACACACAATGACAAAATTATCTGAGGAATATGTAATCAGCAGATTTCAAGAAACCATCAGTAACGTATATCACATGCACTCAAGAGAGGGAGCAAATTGTTGGCTGGAGAATTTTGTTTTTAATTAAACAGGTAATGTATGCTTGCATTTTGTCCTATAAATGAAAATGTATTCACCGCAGAGGCATGCACCCTATTAGGCCCTCCCGTACATAAACTGTATGGGTGATTACCACTGATTACTGTACTATTAGAGACCTGTGCGTGGAGTGGCTTGATTGTCGCGTGCCTGGCTCCTAGAAGGGCTCCCGTGTGCTTTGCCTGAATTGTGGAGAATCAGTGGGGGGCTGCAGATTGCCTGGCAATGCAATTGTGTTTGCACAGTTGTGGGTGGGGGTGCCAGTGCATACTGTGGAATGGAATGCTTGCTTTGTACAGGCCAGAGAAAGGGGAACAGAGACCCGTGGGGGACTAAGCGGCAGGCCCAGGAGCCTCTCTTGTGTCCCCGAGCACAGAGCACATGTGCAGACCCACCCTGGCAAGCACCTGCCCATGTCATTGGGTGGTGTCTTCTCTGGGACCTGGGAGACCATGCCCACTTTCATTTTGTAGTATTCATAAAAATCACACCTCAAGCACCAGGTGTTCACTCTAGATGTTTGTATCTTGTTTTGGAAATCACAAATGGTGCTAGATCTGTGAAGTAAGCTAAATTTACCTGGTTTTCCCCCACATGCTTCTCCTTTCTGACCTGCCAACCAGCTCTACAAGCTGCCCCTGACCATGTCACGTTCCCCAAAACCCAACCACCTGTCTTTGCTCTTCTCCCCTGTAGACGCTGGCTCAGCCCTTACATGTACTTCCATCAAAGACACTTGTACTACACAAAAGGCCACATGTTGTATGATTCCCTTTATATGAAATATCCAGATGAGGCAAATCTATAGAGACAGAAAGTAAATTAGCTGCTGCTGGAGGCTGGGGGAGGAGGAAAATGTGGAGTGACTGCTTAATGGGTAAAGCGTCTCCTTTTGGGGTGATGAAAATGTTCTGGAACTGGATGGTGGTGATGGTTGCACAATGCTGTGAATGTCCTTAATGACACTGAATTGTAGGCATTGAAATGGTGAAGACAACACATTTTATGTCATGTGCATTTTACCACCACCACCACCAAAAACACTTGCCCTAATAGGAGATTAGCTTATATGATAAAAACAATTATGATTTAAATGTGACGGCAGTTGATAATCCCATGTTTTAATCAAGTTCTTCAAATCCTGTAGCCAAAGGAACAACTAGTGTACAGTGGAAATTTCACAGACTGTAACAGGAATGAAATTAGATAGTCCACAGTATCTCTTGCCCTTGAACTTTAATCACACCACTGTGGAGGGTTCACTGGTTTGTGTCTAAATTGTGCAAGAATATTCTATATGTGTGTGAGTGTGTGTGCATGTGTGCACGCACACACGCGTGTCTCACTCTCTGAGGTTTCCGGGTTGGTAGAAAGAGCGTTTTCATGGAAAATTGCTGCTGGTTAAGTCAACAAACTCAAATGCTCGGCAAGTCATGTTCTTTCTCTCTGAAATACTAATTCCAGGAAGGGTCTTCTGCAGCCAGCCAGCAACACCTGCCCTGCTTCCCTTTGGCTGAAATCTACCCCTTTGCACACAAACGTCTCCTGCCTTTGCAACCAGCTTCCTCCTCCTCCTCCCCCCTTCTGAACCTGTCAGAGCTTAATTCTCAAATCATTAAAAACATAATTTTTGTACAAATAGGTAATGAATACATGTCAGAGTTGTATTTAACTCTTTACTGACAAAAGCAGCAGAATGACAGAACTGATTTGATGGAGTAGGAGACGCTGGGATTTTCACACTCCATAAGGACTTGTCAAGTTTGTTAATGTCCTGAAATACTAGTTAATGTCCTACAGGGCAATAAAACCTTTGAGGTTATCTTCTTTTCCAAGGAGAAAAAAAGAAGATCATCACATCTCACAAGTTTTCCTCCAATTGCCGCTAACTTTACGGTACTGTGAAATGTCTAGACCTCAGTCAGTTGTCAGTCAAACCCGGTTACAATCCCGAGAAAGTAAGATGACCCTCTTGCAGGCATATTAGAAAATGCTTTAGCATGACATGAACAGGTCATGGTATTATCTTTTTTGCCTTATGTCCAAGTTTTGCATAGTTTTCCTTGAACAAAGCTTTCCTAGATGTGATTTTTTTTTTTGATGTGCCTACTTGGTTCTATTATAGTCCCCAGTTTTCCAGTCAAAAGCTAATCTAGAGTTTGCTATTAAGGTATTTTGCAAATGTAAGTAAAGCCCCTAATAAGTTGACTTTAAGTTGGGGAGATGACTTTGGATAATGTGGATGGGCCTGATTCAATCAATTAGAAGGTCTTAAAAATGGGGCTCAGATTCTCCTAAGAGAGGAAGAAATTCCAAACAACAGCAGCTTCAGCGGGTCCATAATCTTCTCTTCTTAATGACATGCTCTACAGGTGCTGGACTTAGCCAGCCCCCACAATCACAGAAGCAATTCCTTGTAATAAATAAGTCAATACATATCTTCTCTACTGCTTATGTTTCTCTGGTTGAATCCTGACTGATATACTCTTTCTTTTTGTGATAAAAATGCATTGTTCTGCTGTGAACAAACTCCCATCTTCTCAAAGGAGAGCCAAATGTCTTCCAAGAACTAGGTATTCATCCCATGCCTGATGGTTCATGCCATTCAGCAAATATCCTCACTACCAAGTGTCAACAGATGATGGCTCAGCTGTCTCATAATGAACAAAGGTGACCAAACAAGACATGGACTTCTCTTGTTTGGAGGAAAGACTGCTGAGTTTATTGAGGATCCCTCACCCTGATATCCAGTCAAGCTCCTCTTCCTCCATCTTTGACATCAAGTTCCTCTCCACGCCTGCTCTTCAGACCTAATCACGTCCCTTTTGGTAATTTCCATCCACTCCCTCACCCTGTCCATTGGCTATAAATCCCCAGCTGTCCCTGTTGTATTCCAAGTTGAGTTCAATCTCTGCCTCCTATTACAACAGTCCTGAATGAAGTTCTCCTTGCCATTTTTTAAATTCATTTGAGCAATGTTTATTAAGCGTACCATGCGCCTACACAGGCACTCACCTCGGATTATCCATGAACAGAACAGACATCCCCTCTTTGCATTTTCCACAGGCAGTGTCACTGTCTCCTTGCCATTTTTAATAAGCATCAGAATGATTTTTCTTCACTGGCACTCAATAATACATATGCTCACCTGTTTCCATAAAGTTCCCTTTATGTCTCCATCAGAACAAGAAGTGTGACATTTTCTGATGCCTCTACCATGCTAGGAGAAGAGGGTGTGTGCCTTTATGGGAATACCAAGTATATATTGGCTACTCACTTTTGCCAAGCTCTTCCCTAAGTACTTTCTCGAGGTGATAAAAAAAGCATGAGTATGTGTGTGTGGGGGCACATTTTATAGTCCAGACAGAATACTGATATTATAGCCATAGAGTTCATTACAGAGTAAGTAAGGCATGTTAATATCTTGTAAATATTATGGGATAATAGCTCTAAACACACACACACTCCATTTGGAAAGATCGGCTCCACTCCCCGCCCATACTTCTGCTCATACCTTTTAGTAATCCCTGTCTGCAACTTACACCATGAGCTCACTATCCTCATGTCATTTTCTATTCGCATTGATACTCAGGGAATTCACCCACATCTTCTTGCTGGCATCATCAGCAAAGTGAATATCCAGGTCTACGGTGTGACGGTACTCAAACTTCCTCAAGTCGCAGTCAGTCAAGTTTGTCTTTGATTCCTTCAGTCACACCTGCCAGGCCCTTGTTTCCTATTCTAAGTACCATTCTTCTCAGGGGTCACAAGCCTTCAGGATCTCACTACCGTTAAACTCCAACTAAAGGACCTGCTCCGCAGCTGCATCTACCTGAGAGTGTATCTCAACTCCAGAGGTTTGCATTTGAAACCACGTCTCTCATTGAGGGTGTCAAGGCTTGGTTTTCTTCTTCATGGATTTCAGGTGCCAGATGAGAGGCTTGAGGGAGGTATTGTTTAAAGGTAAGATAGGAACACTTTGACAAGACACTCGAAAGCCCGCTCTATACAGTTAACTCTGTCTCCAAAGGTTAACATCCCTGTAGAGTGCAGAAGTCATAGATGAACAAGCTGAGATGCAAACACACTTAGAGAAAGGGGAAATTTTTGTGTCCTCTGTAGAAGTGATTGGGTATCAATGAGAGTAGCTCTATGTGGAACCATTTGCCCCAGAACTATCTTGATATCATGGCCTTGGTCCCAGCTGAGCCCAGTTGACTTGAAAGAAGTAATGAATCTGGAGAAGCAAGAGCCTTTCTGTCACTTTCTGTCACTTCTGAAGGTCTCTGGGACAGTGACCACAGAAACACTCAGGGCTCTGGTAATGATATCTACAGCCCAGTGCTAAGAAGAGACCCTAAGCCCCACACACCTGACAGAGACCATCTGTAAACCAGGCAGAAGGTCAAACAAGAAATACAATTTAAACTCATAACCGTAAATACCAACAACAGCAGCATTTTCTCTTGCTTGCCAGACAGAGCCCAGGTCCTGCACTGAAGAAATCAGTACAGAGTCCAAGATAATCAGGTTCTTGCCAGCAGGTCTTCTCATAAGCTTTTCTTCCGGGAGCTGGAATGTCTCCCAGCAGTACAACTATAGCTGCACAACCTGCTCTCTAACAAAGGCTGCAGAGGAAGAGAGGAAGCCAGGTGGGCCTGTCTAACCTACTTAGCCCAGGTGGGACAGGCACCAAGCATGTCAAGGCTCCTTAATTAACCATTCACCGCTGCCTTCCACAAACTAAAGCTGTAATTTCCCAAGACTATCCAAGGTGACACAGGCTCCTCTTCTAAAGACATTAATTAGGAACATCTCATTCCCTGTGGCAGGGGTGGAGCAGATCTTTCCAACTGGAGTGTGTGTTTATTTAGAGCTATTACCACATAATATTTACAAGATACTTAACATGAATTAATTACCCTGTAATGAACTCTATGGCTATAATATCAGTGTTCTGTCAGGACTGTAAAATGCACCCCCCCCACCCCACACACACGCACGCTTTTTTATCACCTTGAGGAGAAAAAAAGAAAAATTAAAATTAATTGCATGCCCATTAAATGCTTATTTTTAATAGAAAATGTGCAAATGATGTGAAAATGCAAAACAGGGGACACAGTAAATCAAAAGCAGATAACACACACTTCTAGACACACTCTACTGTTTTTATGAGCCTGTTTTACAATCCATTCATTATGCTGTCTGTCCTTCTGAAAACTGGTTATTATATTGCTCGTACAAGGAAATATGTGAATGGCTGTTCAACAGGCCATGAAAATCAGAACAAAACTGAGCATTTCTGCTGCTGTTTGAATCCGCCTCCCTCAAATCTCTGCCTGGAGAATTCTTACAGAAGGCTCATCCCTAAACACCCACTCAGAGCCTTGCAGAGAGAGAGAGAGGAGAGGGTTTCCTTAGTAGCTCATGATTCAAGATGGCGGTTGCTATGATCTGAATGTCTGTGTCCCCACAAAACTGATACATGAAAACCTCATCTTCAGTGCAATAGTATTAAAAGGTAGGGCCTTTGGGGGGTGATTAGGTTATGAGGGATTTCCCCTCATGAATGGGATTGGTGTCCTTGTAATAGAGGCTTAAAGGAGCCTGTTTTCTCCCTTCATCACATGAGAAAGAAGCAGGAAGGTGCCATCTATGAGGACTGGACCCTCACCAGACACCAGACCTCCTGGTGCCTTGACCTTGGACTTCCCAGCCTCAAGAACTGTGAGCAAAAACTTCTATTGTTTATATAATAAATTACCCAGTCTACAGTATTTTGCTATAGCAGCCTGAATGGACAAACAGCAGTTATTCAAGAATGGCCAACAGTTGTCTTATTTCTCCAGCTGGCAGGGCCCACTGATAGTTATGAAACATTACTCCTTTTAACTCCACAATGTAAGTATTAGTATTTGCTAACAGCCATCTAATATCTGAAAGGGTTAAACTTTTTGGTAGTGTGAATGTTTTTACCTTATACCAAAGTCACATACCAAGCAGGAATGTTTATTGGGAAGTTTATCTATAGATAAATACAGAAGCTGTAGGCTCCAAGTCAAAGTCTTCTCATGGGTGTTCACAGTGTCCCTGCTTTGTGAGGTGCCCTCTCCCCACCCATAAAATTGAAGTGTCTGCCTCCTTTTTAGGCCAAAGAGCCCTTTGGGTTTTTAGTTTGCTGCTCAGTGGTAGTCATTGACTTGGAGTCTATCCCAGTGCATTTGTGCATTTCCTAATTACGGTTTCCAGTTTTATGATAAATGCAGGGAGCTTCTTTTATAGAGCTTACAATTCGTGACAAGCATGCAATAAAAGTAAGAAATGAACATCTTATTCCAAGAGGAGGATTACAGACAAGAGGACTGGTTGATATGAATACATGCTGGAAATTATCCAGACAAGAGGAAAATTGAATACATTTCCTAGGTAATGGCCAAACATTGTTTATTTTATGCTACTGAAAATTGTGAAAATTATGTATTGAATTGTCTCTTACTTGCACAAAGAAATACCATGGCAGAGTATTGACATATCTTTGGGTTGCATTTCTTGGAGCATGAAATTGAGAGCATTCATTCAACAAACATATATTGACATCTTCTTGTTGCCAGATACTATGCTAGACACTGGGGACAGGAAAGCTGTAGACACTTTCCTAGAGGTATTCATGAAGGACACAGATATACAACAATGATTTTAATGTGTTGTGTGCTGTTAGCAAGCCACTTTTGATTTGCCAAGAAACCACAGAAGGGAGAATAACCAACTCAACCTGACACAGCCCAGGAAGCCCTCACAGGTGACATGATAAGCCAGCTGGGTATAAAGGGTAACTAAGAGTATGGGACAGAGAAGGTTAGGAAAAGACTTTCTGTGTAGAGAAAGCAACCAGTCAAGACCAGAAGAGTTTAAAAACATGGAAAATTCAGCAATAACATTATTTTGTTAAGATTTGAGAGAGAAAAGGAAGACAAGGCTGATAAAGTAGTCTGACTTTATGTCATACAAGGCCTTGAATACCTTGCTAAAAAATTTGGGGTTTATTATGGAGATATAAAGCAAATTGAATTTTGGGGCAGGAAATTTTAAATTATGTTCTTGTGGCAGAAAAAGTTGTGTGGTAATTATACAAGACAGAGTGGCAGGATGATACAGGAGACTAAGAAGTTATTTTGGTAGTGTGGAAAGGTGCTGATAAGGCCCTGGGTGCCACGCATGGCCATGGGAATGGAGAAGAACAGACACAGGAAAGAGACAGTTAGGTTTTAGAGTTATCAGGGTCTACAGAATTAGTAGACAGGCAAAATGAGGGAGAAGGAGAATCCAGAAGGATGGTTAGGGTTCTCGCTTGGGCAATTTGGTGGATGAAGTCACCATTAACTAAGATACACATGGGGTTCCAGGGATAATATAATACATTTTTAATATTGGATACGTTGAATTTTGGATGGCTATAGGGCCAGTTGAAGAATTTAGAAAAGGTAGTTCTGAAGTTCAAGGCAGAGGTCACTGTTAGGTAATACTTGAAAGCATGGAAGTGAACAAGATGACCCAGAGCAATTGACAGTTTAAACCATGGAAGCACCTATATTTAGAGGATGGGCAGAAAAGAATGAACCCTAAGAAGACAATAATAATAATAATAATAATAATAGATTTAGTAGGAGAAACTGGGAGATCCTGGTATTACAAGGAAGGTAGCAACATTCAACCTTATGGCTAAATGCTCGGCCAAGGTCCACACATGACCACTTTTCACATCTTACTCTGATGGTTTAGATCTCCAGATTTAATTTTACTAAAGTCCGACTTTACTTACCTTGGCCAGAATTGGCCTGGCATCTTTTAGGCCTGTTAATTCTTCTCTGAGCCATTGTTCTTCACTGAAACCTTAGTAAAGAGGTCTGCAGCCTCTGATATTCTTTTCACAAAGACTCCTACTATTCTTCCTTGCCCCTAAATTTCATTCTCTCATATACTCCTAAATTTCATTCATAATGAACTAATGTTGTTACTGAATTTTCCATGTTCTTTTACTATACTGACCTTGACTAATTGATTTCTCTACATGAAATGTCTTTTCTAGTCATCTCTGCCTATAACTCTTAGTTACCCTTTTATACCCAGCTGGCTTATCACTGACCTTGTGAAGGCTTCCTTAGCTGTGTCAAGTTGAGTTGGTTATACTCCCTTCTGTGGTTTCTTGACAAATCAAAAGTGACTTGCTAGCAGCATACAACACATTGACTCACTGTTGTATATATTTACCTCCCCAGTGAACGGGATCTTCCTATTTCATATCCAGGCACATTGATATGTGTGATATGTGTATTCAGGCACATTATTGATAATCCATTGATTCTCAAAGTACAGGCCCAGGACCAGCGGCATCCACATCTCCTACTGGAAATACAAATTCTTGCCTGAAATGCAGTAGGCTTCATCCCAGACCTATGGAATCAGAAACTCTGGATGGAGATCAGTAATCTGTGTTTTGACAAGACCTCCAGGTGATTTTGCTACCTTCTGAAGTTTGAGAGCCACAAAAATGCTCTTGGTTATAGCCTCTAAAACACTGCAGATTCCTTGAACAGTGTGCTAAGATGGCTGTCTTTGACAATGGATAGATGGAGTCCAAAATGAAAAGATTCTGATATTTTCTTTTTAAATTACATTATACTTTAATCATATATAATATCCAGAGTCTAATCTACATAATGGTTATCTCTGAGTCTTTGGGTCTTTATTATTAGTTAAATGGGGAGCAATTGGCAGAAGGCACAGTGATTGGCTACCCAATGAACATTTATTTTTAAGGAAACAGTAACTAAATGCTAAAGATGTTTAACAGGAATATTTTTCTTCATCTTTTGACAATACAATGGCTATAATAAGCTTTAATGTTTCTGTATTTTATACTAAGGCATATAATGTATACTTCTTTGAAATAACTGGATAATCAATATGTTTTATATTCATTTATTATTATACAATCTCATTCTACAAGAGACCCAAGGCAGCATAAAGAAAATATATTTATTCAAATAGCAAACTAGAATATAATATCCAGATGAGCTGCCAATCTTAGCACAGAAGGAGGCCTAGAAGTTTCCTCCTGTGCCAGACATTAACCTCATAGCTACTAGAGGCAAGTTAACTGGGAAATGACTCAAGGTAGGAACCACAGTAACAGAAAGGCACTTGGCTGGAGCAGTGACCATCAATCACCCTGGTGATTAGCATCTTACCCCAAAGAAACATTAATATTATCATAATTCCCTTACGTTAAGACTGTCATAATTCATTAAAATGAGCATGTGCATGTTGAGCCATTTGTGTGCACCTGATGGGCCCCTCAGTGACATTCTTTTCCTGTCCCCTGTCCAGAACACCCTGTGCCTAAGCACAGCAAGCTTGATCAGACAACCTTAAAATCCTCATCTTCTTTCAACTGTGTCATTTTATCAAATATGCATTATTTAATCACATTCCTACATGTACATTTTTTTAAATTTTGGTTTTTCCATTCTTAGGAATCCATCTCCAAGTCCTTGTGCCTGGCACATAGCATGCAGCAGCAATATTTACTAAGGGAACAGAAGCACTGCAAGGTGGAAAGGCCCTAAACTAGAACACTGAGTGATCTGGTCTGTGATCCAGACAATTGCACTACCAGATTTTTCATTTTGAGTGAATTACTTCATTTTCCTGAGCCTCAGTTTCCTCACCTCTGAAATGAAAATATAGAAAAATCTTCATTATTCTCAGCCTTTTTACCAGCATAGACTAAAGAAGAAAAGAGAGTCAGAAAGCTACCAGTCTGAAAATTTTCCAAGACTAACCAACATGTCTGCTACATTCTTCAAACGTTTCTAGAAGATCCCGGTGGGGGATCCATTTCAAGTGAGCAGGAGTTGATTTATGATTTAATCCAAGGACCATGAGAAATTCAAGGGTCTAAATTGCTGTTTCCTTGAAATTATTCTGTGCCAGTGAACTCAGATGAAATGAGGCAAACACAGCCTCTCCTAGAAACCCTGGTGAAGGAAAACGGCTGGTTCTCCTGTGCCTCCAACCTGCCCCTGATAAATCTGCTGACACCGTCTGAATCAGAGTCTCCCACAAGGTTAGCGGGGGCCCCATCAACAGGAAGGAAGATGTAAAAGCGCTTCCTGACCTAAATTCTGGGAGCTAAACCAGGTCATTTTTTTATCAGTCTTTGAAAACAGTCCCAGCCTGATGTTATAGACTTGTGTCAACCTCTGCCGACACCTTGGTGCTTAGAATATATGTTTAAGCCTGCTTAGAGAGTTCTGAACGAGACTGAACAGTCAAGGGTACAACAAGGGCTGTCATAAGGGGAACAATAACAACCCCCATGTCTTGAGAACCTAATGCCATACAATGGCTGTACCTTACATATGACATCTCATTTAAATCAACACTCAAGATCTCTAGATGAGGAAACTGAGGCTTAGAGAAAGCCTAAAATGTTTATCTCCTGAAACATTCTCAATTGCCTTAGTTCAATCAAGAACAGCTGAGACCTTCCGGAAAGAAAAGTCAGGTCATTTCGGAGTCAGAGATGTTGTCATGGAGTGGGGAATGATTTTTAAATGCCAGGAAAAATTTTATCTGTTCTTTTTTTTCTGCTGCTGCTGGTGTGATGGTTAATTTTATGTGTCAATTTCACTGTACCATGGTGGGTGCTCAGATTAAACATTATTTCTAGATATGTCTGGGAGTGTGTCTCTGGATGAGATTAACATTTGAACGGGCGGACTCAGTAAAGCAGATTTTTCTTCCCCTTGTGGTTGGGCACAATCCAACCCACTGAAGGTCTGAACAGGAGTAGAGAGGAGGAATTCATCCCATTTTTCCTGCCTTGCTGCTTGAGCTGAGACATCTAATCTCATATTCTCTGGCCCTTGGAATGGAATTGATACTACTGGATCCCTGGTCTCAGGCCTTCTGACTCAGACTGAGTCAGATCGCTCTCCCAGGGTCTTCAGCTTGCAGCTGGCAGAGATAACATACTGTAGGACATTTAGCCTCATAATTATGCAGCCAAATTATGTAAGCCAATTTCTCATAATAAATCATGTGTGTGTGTGTGTGTGTGTGTGTGTGTGTGTTTATTTTCCTATTGGTCTGTTTCTCTCTGGAGAACCCTAATAAGCTGTATAAGATCACAGTTTACACACTTTTCTGCAGAGGTCAGCAACATTTCAGAATTTTTTGCCAAAGATCTGCCATGTTATTCAGAGGAAATAAAGAAAGAAACCCAGAGGTCTTTGATGGAGTGTGAACTCTGAAGAGAGATGAGAAACAGGAATTTGACTTTTAAGAGAGAGGAAATTATCACAAGAAGGGGTGTGAAGAAAGAAGGGGTACGAAGGGTCAAGAAACAGATATTAAATGGACACGACCTTGGAAACCTCAGATTTTAGAAAAGTCCTGAGTCTTTTGGACACCCAAACCACACCTGGGAGAGAATTGGAGGGAAATAAAACAACAATGAGGTGTTAAGATTGGGACTTTATACACACAAAACGGGTGTTAGAAAATGGCCTTTCACTTACTGAGAATGACCTATGAGAGGGGAGCCGTGCCTCCGGGGTCGGCCATGCTCAGTTCCCATGATATACCACACATGCCTAGTCCACCAGTCAGGAAAGGGGCTTCCAGAAGTTTGGGAAGAAGAGATGTGCCTCATGGGGGGAAGAAAAGGATTCACCTCACTTCCCGAAAGGTTTGAGTAAACCTGGGAGGGAGGCTTCTGAAATGCTAATGAGGTTTACCTTGGACAGAGCTAGTGTAGAGACACACATGTTTCTGGCTTCCCAGGGTTCTCTAAAAGGGACATGAGCTATGATAAGTGGAGACAGCTTTAAGGAAGCTCAGTATATACTTTTTGAAAAGAAGAAGAGGGAGAGGAGGAGGAGGAGGAGGAGGGGGAGGAGACAGCAGCTGTATCAGCTTTTACAAGTTAGCAGGATGAAACTACCAAAAGCTGAAACCTGAAGGTGAGTGAAAGAACATGGGCAAGATATGGAAATCAGGTTTCTGTAGAAAGAGAGGGGAATAGCCAGCTTTAGAAACAAAGCTGGCAAGATGGGAGGTGCCAAATCAGAGCACGGTGTGGATTCGTGCCCAATCGTGGTGGCCAAATCCAAAGTTAAAAAGAAACTGAGTTTGCCATGGACCTTTTCAGTGGACCCATTTTCTCCAGAAAAGTGCACCACGAGGACAGGCAAATACCCAGGCTTAAGCTCTAGCACTGACCCAGACAATCGCCCTTTCCCTTGGAATCACCCTTCCCTTACTCTCTCACACATTTCTGGTTATCTATTGCGGCATAATAACTCATGTCCAAGTGTAGTGGTGTAGAATAACCATTTTACTATGCTCATAGAGTGCGTGGATCAGGAAGACAGCAGCACACAGTAGAAATGACTCATATCTGATATCTGATTCATGCTTAGGGCCTCAGCTAGGAAGACTCAGATGATGGTGGTGGGGACAAGTTGGCATCTGGGGGTTGGAGTCATCTGGAAGTTTCTTTACTCATATATCTATGTCTGGTCTGGGATGACTCAGACTGGCCTCAGTGGGGACTGTTGGTCCACACATAGCCTGTCCTGTGTTTCAGCTTCCTCACAGCATGGTGACCTCAGGGTAGTTGATGGTGGCTTGGGGATACAAGAGCAAGGGTCCCAGAAACCACGAGGGAAACTTCTTGGCCTAACATGGAAATGTCCCACAAAGTCTTGTCCATTGTACTCTGTAGGTCACAGCAGCCACAATTCTGCCCAGATCCAAGAGGGAAGAACACAGACCTCATGTCTCAGTGGAGAGTGTGGAAGAGCTTGTGGGTGGCCATGTTTAAAAATCACCACTCACATCGTCTTGGGCATCTCTCTCCCACCTTGCCTCTTCATGCCAAGCTTTCTGACTTGTCTCTGGACTTCTTGTGCTCCTTGATATATCCAGATATGCATCTCCTGAATTCTTTCACACACAATTTTGGTTATCGTATTTCCTGCAGCTGAAGTCAAATGGCTCCCAGGTTTTGTAGGACTTGGGCTGACCTTGTGGTAGAGTAGTGATGTCACCAGTTTGGAGACAAAGGAACCCAGGTTCCAATGGTTTATCAGTCTGTATGCTAAGCTCTTGCATGAATTAATTATCTTACTGGATCCTTATAACAACTCCTTGTGAAGGTATAATTATTTCCCCCATTTGACAAGTGAAAACACTGAAAGTCAGGAATGTTAAGTAATTTGCCCAGGGTTCCATAGCTAAGTAAATGACAGAACCTCAATCTAAATCCGTGGTCTTACTTGCCATGCTGTGTACCTCCCTTGTTGATGTTGTTCAGTGAATACTTCCGGTTCTCTGTACTTGGGTATGCAGTAGGCATATGCTTGCATTTTCTGACCCTCATCCCTGCATTGTGTTCAATTAGATCCAAGTAACAGTACCGGCCAATGAATTACAAGCAGAGTCAATAAATGTCATTTCTGGGGCAAGCATTTAATGCTGGTGCAAAACGCTGCTCCAGAGCTTTCTTTTTCTTCAATTGGCATTGTTTGAGATGGTGGCTGCTCAGTCGGTCAGGGCCCCATAGCACCAACCCATGGTGGGCATGTAACATGGGCAAGAAATAAACATGTGTGGTCTTAAGCCCCTGGGTACTTGAATTATGATGCTATATAATCTGGGCTATTCTGACTGAACATATCATGTCTTTGATCTTCAGTTTTCTTGGCTATAAAATGGGATATTCATTACTACCTAAAGGGAGTATTAAAGTAACTGGAAATAACGTGAGTGTGTAAAATATCTAACTCAGTGTTTAACCTAAAGCAGGATGTTATCACTACCCCATATATGAAGGACATGAGACGTTGAGCAGAATGGGTTTGGTTACAAGAATAACTTTAGGGAGTCAAATATGTTCTCACTCATAAGTGGGTGCTAAAAAATGTGTCCAAATGCATGTGGAGAGAGGAATGACGGACAGTGGAGACTCAGAGGGTAAAGGAGTGGGAGGAAGGTGTATGCCGAGAAATTACTTAATGAGTACAATGTATCTTATTCGAGTGACGGATACCCTAAAGCCCCCTGATTTGACAACTATGCAATCTATGCACATAATAAAATTGAACTTGTACCTCATAAATTTATACAAATCATAATAAAAAAGAATAACTGAAGTTCCCAAAATAGATTTCTTTCATAACTAGGTAACAACCAGGTATAAAAAAATCATGTTTTAAAAACTGAGCTTCATTTCCCTTTAGATGAGGAATTTTGAACACTTCTCCTGGCGGGAATGGAGGAAGTGCCTCTTATTCAAATGGATGCCAGTCTGTGATTGTCCAATTATTCACTGTTTTCTGTCTTTGATGGCCCAGATGTTCTCAATTTCTTATAATAAGTTCTTTCATCTGAAAAGTCATTCTACTCAGAAGTGCAAAATCCTCTACAGCTCGCCAGCGCTTTTTTGATGAGCTGGGATAATTGCCCTTCAATTTGCTTATTGTTTTGCAATAGAAAGCCCAAGTTTAATTTCATTTCTGTAAACCTGTAGGCAAGAGGCGACCACTCCACCATTTAAGTCATTCTCGTTATTTAAGCCAAATTCACTTTGGCTCTTCCTCCCACTCCAAATCTCCATTATCAGGACGAAATTGTGGTAAAGCCTTCGTTTTCTCTCATTTTTATGATTAAAAAAAGAAAGAATTGTTTTCCATGGCAAAATATTTAGATATTCATTGAGCCCCTTCTTGAAAAATCGACATAATAATTAATTAGCATATGTAATGATTAATCAATAGGTTAACATCTTTAGTCACAAACCTAACCATATCAATCAATACTTATTGAGCCCTTTCAGATTCCAGAAACCATGTAAGTCCTTTGCGGGATACAGAAAAGTATGAGAAAAACTCCTGGACCATCATGGGTTCCTTATCATCCATTTGTGGAAGCTGGGAAAATTCATAATAAAAATAAAACAAATTACCAATGATAGATGATTAAATTCACTCATTTAAAAAGCATTCATTTAACAAACATTTAACAAACATTGATTAAACACTGTATCATGGTTAAATACTAGAAAATCAATTAGATCCATTTTTCCCCTGTCTTTACACTTCAAATTTTTGTGGCATTAATAAACCTCCCCCCTTTTCTTTCTAGATAGTTTTGTATCCAATCATGTCTTGCATTAAGGAGATTTTACTTTACAGGGATGAGAAAACTGAGTTGTCTGATATGAGTTGTAGACCGTGGCATAGAGAGGCAGTGTCTCCCTGTGGTTACAGCATCTGCTCTGGAGTCAGACGGCCTGGGTTCAAATCTGAGGTCACCATGTTGCTGCCTGAGTTGTCAAGTTATTTATCTCCTTAGGATCTAAATCATCATGAAATGATATGATATAGAAAGAGTACTTAGAACAGTGTCTAGCACAAATTCATGCTTCTGTTAAGTATTCACTGCTACTAGTCTCTAAGCCATGGTGTATAGAGCTTTCTGGCCATTTTTTCTCAAAATCGTCTCTCCACCACCAATGCCCTCATCTTGGGCTACACCCTCTGAAGACAGAATTGACACTTCTTTTGGCACCTAGCTGATTTATACATTTCCCACTTTCGTATATCTCCCTTGAAATCACATAGTCTCTGCTCAGTGGAAAATGGTTCTGTTGGTCAGACAGATTCAAACAGAGGAACTAGACATAATCAGAAATTATTCATACTAGCAAAGTGTCAGGGGAGTCCGCACGGGCCATTCTTCCAAGAACATTCTTGGTAATTTTGTAGAAGAAAGAGAATTGGGAAGGTTTTGTAAGCCTTTCTTTCTTCTTCCCCTTCTTCTTCCAGATGCGAGGAGCCCTCAACAGACCTTTGTTGAAGAATAATTTTCCAGGGCTACCAATTTGGATCTCAAAGCCCAGATTCAAAGGGACCCTCCGTTTGCTGTCTAAAATAAATGCCTGAATAGCTATCATTTAAGGTACACAGAGAGCAGATGGGAAATGGATGGCTATATTATAGATTGCTCTGTGAATTCAAGAGGTCTTTGTCTGAGGACAATAGTGAAATGAACAAATATTCAGGTTCTCAGTTACAGGGCAGCCAGAGGCTCGAGCGAAAAAAAAAAAAATCAAATTAAATCTAATTGAATCAGCAATGCCAGCACCATTATTAGCACAAAAAGCATGCACCATAAGACATCCTTCCCTAGGTCTCCTGGTCCAACTTTTGAAAATGTGGCTGGATTATACCCAATATAGTACTTCCAGGTATCTTTCTGGTTAAGTACAATGAGGTTTTATTGTTTCTAATAAAATAGAATTGATTCACAGCCATGAAATAGTTCCCCTGTGCCTTTCACCAAATAAGAATCCTCTCAAGACTCTAGACATGTTATCAATTGGAAATGTACTGTATTCGTTATTTGAATGTTACTAAATGAAAGCTCTGTGAGCAGAATGACCAGGAAAATAATCATCTGTCATTCATAATTGTGTTGTCAACCAGTTTAAGCCATTTAACAGTAAGGTTTGGGTTCACCCATAACTGCCAGTGGCTACATTTTTCTCAGTAGGAAAAAATATAAATCTATCTGTATCTGTGTCTCTTTTTGCTCAGATCAGCTGTGTCCTCATATGTCCTATTTCAGCCGAAGGCACAAACACACACCTAATCCATCATCCCTGACACCTCCTTCTCCTTCTCTCTCACATCCATGTTCAACCAGTCGCTAATCCTGATAATTCCATTGCCTACATAGCTTTCACATCCACCCTTTCCTTTCCTCCCTGCTGCCATGTATCTGTTCAAGTGAGAATTTTCACAGGGGGTAGCCCCAGCAGAAAGTCATTCTGGGAGTTTCCAGCAGAGAGGGAAAAACAAGTAGGGCAATGAGCTGGTAGCTTTGGAAACAGATTTAGGTGACAAGAATGAAACTTTCCAGAGATGGACTAATGGGTTAAGTCACTAAATGCCACTGAGGCAAGAGAAATGAATCCAATCCAGATAAGAGTTTTTATCAGAATGGTCAAATTCAAGGGAACTGGGCCAAAAAAGGAGGCATGGTCCAGGAGAGTCGTCATACACAACATTAAGTGGAAGTCGAAACCATGACTTCAGATAGATGTCGCTGCTGAGGTTCACATAAGACTAAGTATGCAAAGCAGGATCAGGTAGATTTAACAGAAAACAAGCAAAACAGTTAGATGTCAAATTCAGATCTAATAGTCTCTTCCCCCGGGACAAAGCATTTAACGTATTCTGTATACATGTAAGTCCCTGGTAAAGATCCAGTAAAAATGACTATTGTTCCCCAAGGGAGAAACAATCAACAAATATTTGAATCTTCCTGCTTTCATGTCTAAATTGATGCAAGCCAGGCACTGGGCCTACTTTTGGACAATTATTGATTATGTATAACTGGAATTGTATTTAAATTTCTCATCTCACTTTTATTCTAAGAAAGGCATTCTACTAACACTCTCAAGTGCTGATAACTATAATCAAGCCATCATAATGATAATAATTACAATAATGATAATAACAATATACTTGTATCACACTTTACAGTTTATAAAATGCACTCCAAGATGCTTTCACATGTATTATCTCACACAAAAAAGCATATTTTCCTACGTTCACAGAGATTGGTCTTGAGCATAAAAAGTACAAATGAAGCGAATGATCATTTTTGAATTAGCATTTCAGGGTCTTTGTGACAGGTCCTGTTTGTGCTCCTCCCATTTCTCTTTGGATTCCGCTATCGTTTCTCTGCACAGCAGACTGGCTTCCGAGAGTCAGCATCTGCATCTTTGTTGGCCAGCAGATCTTGGGCTACCAGAACCTATTCAATCTGTGGGTAAGGTGAAAGGCAAGTGACTGGAAACTAACAACATCCCAAATGCTCACATTTCTTTACCAATGACGGGTGGGTATGGGGATATAAATACCTCAGCTCCTTTACCCCTTGGCTAGTATAACTAACTTTAGTGTACGTTTCTCAGCATTTCCTGAAGTTTCCTTGCGGATTAAGCTTCAGTTGCCCACAGAAGTAGCTGGGGTTGGGGCTGTTTTTTCTCCCCGCTTCTATATCTTTGCAACTCCCAAATAAACTATGCATCCTCATCCCTCGTCTCAGGAACTGCTTTTGGGATGAACCCTATTAAGACAGTGCTTGAAATAACCATGAACATTCTCAATCCGTGCATGGCATGTGGCATACAAAGGACAGGAGTCATCTAAACTGAACAACCTGGATATCCCTTTGGAAATCAATTTTATTCTTATGTAGGTATATCGCCTGTGCATAATAAGGTAGTTGCTGCTTTTATCATGCATTTGTCATTACAATTCAAGTATTGGTCCCTAAGTGGATAATATGCTGGGCGCTATGAGTAAAAATTAAATCATTGACCTTGCCTTTCCAGAGTTCACGGTCTGGTGACCAGACAAAGACACCAAAACAAAGCATCAACCCGTAGTGGAACAGTGATCACAAGCTGAGGGTGTGCAGAGGAAGGAGAGACTGACTACTTACCAATGATCTTCTTACGGTGGTACCAGACTCAGAAATACAAGAAAAGAGCTGAGCCAGAAAAATAACCACCTCCCTCTCATTGCATCACAGCCCAATCAGGCAGGGTGACTGTTTGTGGGCTTAATTCACCATCAGAATGGGTGTCAGTAAGACATCATCTTGCAGTTTAAAACAGAAGGACAAAACCAGAAGTACTTATCTTAGCAAATCCTCAGAGATCTCAGCTTTTGTCACAAAACTTGTTAGCCTTATCGGAAAAATTGATGCTTTGCAATCAGTTCTTGTAAGATCTGTCTCTGAAGACAGAGTGGAAATAGATCAAGTTACAAGCATGTTTTGTTGGGAGATAACAAATGCTTTTCACAACAATGCACCCAAGAACAAAGGGCAGAGTGCTTCCTCCAATCTCTGTCTCTCTGACTCACAGGATGGGTGTTGAGTTGCTCACTTAAGTATAAAATCAGCTGTCCCCACCCTCCTTTCTATTTTCAAATGCAAGCAAGATAACATAAGGACAAAAAAAAAAATAGAGACAGCATTTCTTAATACAGTTTAAAACAAACAGATGTGATTTTCTTCAAGGAAATTTACAGAATAACTATATTAAAAATTTTCAGAGGAATTGTGATAAATTGATGATATACTCAACACTGATTATTAATGGGTTTGTCTAAGATCAGTCAACCCCATAGGATAAGGGCAGAAATTTAAATATCAGGCTGCAATTCTTAAGAGCTACCTGCTCGTTTTCTAGACAGCCACATTCTGCAAGCTTCCTTTTAATGTAGTATGATTTCCCTTAGTCCTCAGAATGGTTCTATTATAGATAGATAGTCAGACAGCAAGATCTCAGAGAATGAGCAGCTGTGAGATCCTTCCAGGCAGCAAGGGGCTTAGTGAGCCCACAAAATTTCCTTAGACCCAATGTCCGCATATGACCCAGGACAGGCAGAGAGAGAAGCAGGCCTTCCAGAGTTCTGCATACCAAAACCAAACAAAAACATTACAATAAAATAAAACTTATAGACCAAAATCTCTTATGAACATAGCTGCAAAAATCCTCAAGAAAATACTAACAGAGTTCAACAATGCATAAAAAGCATTGCATACCATTGCCAAATGGGATTTATCCCAGCTATGCAAGGCTGGTTTAACATTCAAAAATTAACTAATGTAATCCACTACATCAATAGGCTAGAGAGAATAATCTAATAATCATATCAATAGATGTAGAAAAAGCATTTGCCAAAATCTAGCATCCCTTCATGGTAAAAGCTCTCAATAAACTAGGAATAGAGAGGAACTTCCTCAAGTTGATAAAGATCATACAAAAAAACCTACCATTTGCATCATACTTAATGGTGAGAAACTTGAAGCTTTCCCACCAATATCAGGAACAAGGCAAGGATGTCCCCTCTCACCTCTGGTTTTAAACACTGTATACTGAAAGTCATAGCTAATACTGTACGATAATAAAATGAAAGAAAATGTACACATATTGGAAAAAAAGGAATAAAAGTGTCTTTGTTCACAGATGGCATGGTTGTCTATGTAGAAAGTCTGAAAGGATAAAAAAAATACCTCTTGGAACTATTAAGTCAATATAGCAAAGTTGTAGGATACAAGGTTAATGTACAAAAATCAATCACTTTCCTATATACCAGCAATAAATAAGTGGAATTTAAATTTTTTTAAAATTACTATTTGCATTAGCACCCAAGAAACCCTTAAGTATCACTCTAAGCAAACGTGTATAAGATCTATATGAAAAAAACTACAAAACTCCTGTAAAAATACCAAAGAATAATTAAATAAATGGAGAAATATTTTATGTTCGTGTATAGGAAGACTCAATATTATCAAGATGTTAGTTCGTCTCAACTTGATTTATAGATTCAGCAACACAATCTCAATCAAAATCCCAGAAAATTATTTTATGGCTATTGACAAACTTATTCAAAAGGTTATATGAACAGACAAAAGACCCAGAATACCCAACTCAATGTTGAAGGAGAAGAACAAACTCAAAAGACTGACACTTCCCAATTTCAAGACTTTCTATGAAGCTATAGGAATCAAGGCAGTGTAGTATTGACAAAGAAGTGCACAGATCAATGAAACAGAATAGTGAGCCCAGAAATAGATTTCCATAAATATAGCCAACTGATCTTTGACAAAAGAGCAAAGGCAATACAATAGGACAAAGATAGTTTTTTTTTAAAACAAATAGTGCTGAAATAATGGTCACCTAAGGTAAAGTGTGTATTTGTGTCTTAGTTTTTAACAAAAATGTTTTAAAAGTAAAGGCAAAATTAATTTCAAAAATAGAAAAAAGCTTATAGAAAGAGGATATAAGGAAAGAAATTGTTTTTTGTTACAGCTTTACAATGGGTTTGTGTTTTAAGTTAAGTATTATTACAAAGGAGTAAAAAGGTTAAAAAAAATTAAAAAGATTATAAAGTCAAAAAGTTATAGTAAGCTAAGGTTAATTTATTATTGTAAGGAGAAAAATATTTTTTATAGATTTAGTGTAGTCAAAATGTACAGCATTTACAGAGTCTGTAGCAGTATGCATCAGCGTAGGCCTCCACATACAATTACCACTTACTCACTGACTCGCCCAGCATAACTTCCAGTCCTATAAGCTCCATTCATGGTAAGTGCCCTAGACAGGTGTACCATTTTTTATCTTTTATACTGTATTTTTTACTGTACCTTTTCTATGTTTAGATATATAAATACTTACCATTGTGTTACAATTACTTATGGTATTTAGTATAGCAACATGCTATACAGATTTGTAGCCTAGGAGCAATAGACTATAGCCTAGGTGTGTAGTAGGTTGTACCATCAAGGTTTGTGTAAGTACACTCCATGATGTTCACTCAACAAAATTGCCTAAGGACACATTTCTCAGAACATATCTCCATCACGAAGCAACACATGAGCTTATTTACCCAAATGAACTAACTGAAAACTTATGTCCACACAAAAACATGCCCATGAATGTTTATAGAAGCTTTATTCATAATTGCCAAAACTTGGAAACATCCAAGATGTCCTTCAGTAGGTGAGTAGATAAATAAATCATGGTATATCCAGACAAAAGAATATTATTCAATGCTGTTAAATAAAAGGGAATGAGCTATCAAACCATCAAACACATGAAAGAATCTTAAGTGCACATCACTAAGCAAAATAAGACAATCTGCAAAGGTTATGTACTGTATGGCTCCAACTATATGACATTCTGGAAAAGACAAAATTATGGAGACAGCAAAAAGATCATTGGTTGCCAGGGATTGCGGGGAGGGAGGGATGAACAGGTGGAACACAGAGAATTTTTAGGGCAGTGAAACTTCTCCTATGATACTACAATGGTGGATACTTGTCGTTATACATCTGTCACAACCCACAGAATGGACAACACCAAGAGTGAGCCCTCGTGTAAGCTATGGACTTTGGGTGATGCTGATGTGTCAATGTAGGCTCATCGATTGTAACAAATATGCCACTTTGATGGTGGATGTCAATGATTGGAAAGGCTATGCATGTGTGGGACGGGGATGTATGGGACCTCTGTTCTTTCCACTCAATTTTGCTGTGAAACTAAAACTTCCCTAAAAAGTAAAGTCTATTAAAGTGAAAAAAAGGTTTTCACCCAAACCTGCAGCTCTCTCCCCAAATTTAGCCCCCAAGAATTTGACTACACTCCATGTCTCCATCCTCATTTCCAATTCTCGCTCTAGGCTTACTCCAATAAGGCTTTTACCTCCCCTGCTTTGCAGGAACTTCTCTTGTCAAAATCATCAATGACCTCCATGTTACTAACTCCAGTGGCCCATTTTCAGTCTACATTGTACTTCATGAATCAGCAGCGTGCATCAGTTACGCGCTGCCTCCTCATCAATTCACTTTCTTCACTTTGCTTCCAAGACATTTGATTTTTCAGGCTTCCTCACATTTTACCCTTTCAGGATCCATTCTTGGATTCCTTTTCTTCCCATATATTAAGATTAGAGTGTCCCAAGTCTCAATCTCTCAGCACTTAGTACCAGCTTCTGAGCTTTAAATGCCATCTATATGCCAAGAACTCTCGAATTCATAACTCTAACCCAAACCCCTCTCCAGAACTCTGAACTTGTACATACAACTGTCACTCAGCATTTCTACTTGGCATATTCAGAGATTTATACTGGACTTCTGATTCTCTCACTTCAACCTCCCTACCTGCAGCCTTCCTCATTTTGTGGATGGCATTTGCACAGACCGAACACTTTGGAGACATCTGTGATTTCTCTCTTTTTCTCCCACTCCATAGTAAATTTTTCTGCTAATTTCATTGGATCTATCTACCTCTTCATTTTATCTAGAATCTGACCCTTCCTCACCACTCAGTCTGAACCATCATAGTCTTAGCACTGTAACTGGTCTTCTGCTTTCCACCCTTGCCCCTTCATTTTATTTTCCAAATGGAGGTAGAATTATCCTTTTAAAATTGATGTCATATCATGTTTGTACTTTGACTCAAACTCCCTGATGGCTCCCAGGTCATCAGAAGAGAGGCCAAAGTCCTTCCAGTGTCTGCTTGATCAAACGCACCACCACATCTCTGCTTGCTTTTTCCATTTTTCTACCATCTCTGACTCCAACCTTCCTGCATAGGCCTCCTTTCTGTTTCTTAAACATACCTGACAAACTTCTGCCTTAAGACCATCAAATTTGTCCTTCCCTTCGTCTACAGCTCTCTTCCCGCCATTTCTGTTGAGCTCAATATCTGCCCCCCGCCCCACCTCCTTCAAGCCTTTGCTCAAATTAAGGCCTATCCCAACCACCCTAATTAAAACTACAACTTACCACCTACCTCTGGATTTCCCTACCTCCCTCTCCCTGCTCTACATGTTTCCATGACCTTCTAGGATGCTGCACAATGTAGTTGTTTATGAGATTTATGGCTCATTTTCTTTCTCCTCATGCTAAAATAGAAGCCCCACAAGGACAGAATTTTTTTGGTTCACAGATCTATCTAATGCCAGCCTCTAAAACAGTGGCCAAGAAATGCCAGGCACTCAACAGATATTTGTTGATTTAATTAAGTGAATGAAAAGAAATAGCTGGTCAATATATGGAGAGTGGAAAACAAAGAAACCAGGGGAATGAGGTGGGGATGACACAGTGGCTCAGAGTGGCCTCTATTCCTGCTGTCCCTTGAATCCTTATTTTTCAACTTTTCCTGGGTTCCTCCATATGGAGATTCTGTAAACAAACCTCTTATTCCTGCAGTAATTTGAATGAGCTCCACTTCCTACAACCAGCACATTCCTAGTTAGAATAATCACCATATTTCTTCCCTGCCTGTGAGCCCAAAAATCCTGATTATGATTTACTAGATCAAGTTCAAAGACAGCATCTGGATTCAAGGCTCTGTGACATGCAGGTAAATCTTTCAGCTATCTAAATCCTGCTCAACCTTCAATATCTATCTCTTAGGAGAAACTTCCCTGAGACCAATAGAACACTCATTTGTGCTATCAGATATTTTGGAATTTGATTATATTCAGTTTATCAGATGATATATTTGTGTTTCTCCTTAATTGGGAAATTTTGCCTCTGCAATAAACTTACAACAATTTGAGATTGAGGATGCATAACAACAATAGCTGATATTTGTTGAGACCTTACAGGTGCAGGAAACCGTTCTGAAGTCTTACATGTAATACCTCATTAATCATTATAACAACCTCATTAGAAGATATATACTATTATCTTCATTAACTGATGAAGATGCTGAGGCCCAGAGAATTTTACTATTTAACAGCTTGCCCAACATTACAAAGTTAGGTAGCTTTTAGATGATGATCTAGGATTTGAACTTAGTGCAATGAACCCTACATCCCACAATAATAACCACTAGGCTATTTCAGAACTTTCCAATTATTGTCTTGCAGTATATTCAGAGGTGACATTCAAAGGACATCCCTTGTCACTTGAAGTGTGGACCACAGACAAGCAGCTTAAGCCTCCCTAGGAGCTCGTTAAAAATGCAGAGCTGTTCACTCCCACTGGCCCTCTCCAATCAGAATCTGTACTGTAACAGGAGTCTGAGTGATTGGTATGAATATCAAAGTTTGAGAAACACTGAAAGATTAACCATGCCAAACTGTACTAGTAATAAACACTCAGAAGGAGGAAGGAGAGGGAAGGTCTTATGGAGGGGCTGGGAAACCAGGATGGAGGTGGAATGTCGGGTGAATACAGTCATGGCTTTTACTGTTCACTATGGAAGTATTTCAGTATTTCAACAACGATACCAGTAGCAGGCACTTACCAGCTGGAGACCAGTCTCTGGGCCTACTAACATGCTATGAATGGATTACAGTGTTTTACACATTGATCCTGTTAGTCTTCCTAGCATCCAAGTGGAGCTTGCAGCCACCAGAGACCCAAGGCCTGTGAGTGGAAGCCATGAGTAGCCTAACATGGGATTTCTAAGAAGGTGTCCTGAACAGAGGTGGATCTGACAATGGATCCCAAACTCCCAACAAACATTGAACATCAGTGACACATAACACCTCCTACTTGCCAGTAAGTTTCCTTATATTTTGGACACCTGTGTTATATAGCCAGCTGTGTGGTGAACCCCAACTCACCATAAACAAGGGGTCCATGGACCTGCTAGTGTAGTTTGCAATCCAAATACCAAAGGAGTCAGGTGCACAGGTGAATTTCCAGGAGTTGTAGTTGAAGAGCCTGAGGTATCAGCAGGTGCTCCTGACAGAGCAGCTCCAGGGGGTCCTGAATCTTTGCCTTCACACATATCGGATGTTTTTGCAATGGATATGCACTTTTAGTGGCATACAGGCTAGCTGCAGCGTGATTGCTCTAACAATGCATGTATTTTCTGCTAATTAGAGCATCATCGTTATTTTGAAATACTTGATACGAAAATATTTTGTTGGATTTGAAACCCATTTGCATTATCACAAGAAATTTAACATTATATTTGTCAGTACAAAGAAAGAGGAGCTGTTAGCTCCTTTAAATACACTTCTTCAACTATTGCAAATTTGTGAATAGTTGTAAAAATGGTTTTAAATTTTTTATCACCTACCAGTAAGAATAAATTTTCTTGCCAACAGTGAGTATCAAAAATTTGAAAAGATCATTATTGAAAGGTCATGATCAGGAATTGATTATAGCCTTGACAAGCATTAAACCTGATATGAAAAATTATGTTCGTGAAGGGTAAAGACTGCATAAGATCCAACTAGACTAATCCGCCTATAGATAATAACTACTACCTGTGGATATAATATGAAACAAAGGGCTACCTTAGGGCACTAGAAAGTGTACAAAAGGAGGTATACTCCACTGGAGAGTCCATGCCCAGAAGAGAAGAGTTAAATGTAGTTATTTGCTTGTTTTAAAACTTTTAGGCTAAGTTCAAGCATGGTTGGCATGGGCCATGGGGTACCAATGGAAAAAACACAGATTTCTGTACAGGGAAACCATTATACCTGGGTCAGCTGTAGCCATGAGAGAGAAGCGAAATACCAGAGATGGAACCACAAACTTCTGTCTTACCATAACTCTGGGTAACCCCCAAACTATGAATGTGTGGAGAAGAATCAAAGCAACAAGTTAAATACCAAAGATCCAAACTGAGATCAATCAAGCTGCCAACCAAGAAACAGTGTTTATAGTTTAAGTCCAAAATAATGAATTGCCCACTAAAACAAAACTAACAAACACTCATTAGAAAAAAATTAAAATAATATGAAGTCGTCACAACTGAATATTCATACTGATTAAAATACAATAAAAAATTGACCTGATATATGAAGAAGGAAGAAAATAAAACACATTCTCACAAAAAATTGATCTGTAGTCAACTCTGATATAATCCAGATGTTAGAGGGGGCAAAATTGGTTTAAAAACTGTTATTATTACTATTATCCATCCCCTATAAAGTAAAAGAAAACACACTGGTGCTGAAGAAAGAGAGAGGAAGTGAAAGCAGGGAAATGGAAACAATAAAAATGTAAACAAGTAGAATGTTTTATAATTGAAAAATATAATATTTGAAATAAAAAGTCACTGGATGGGGTTAATTGAATGCCAATGACACAAGAAAGAATAAGTAAACATGAGGAAAAATTAATAAAAATTATCTAGTGTGAAGAACAAAGAGAAAAATGACTGTAAAAAATGAACATAGCTTAAGGACCCTATTGCATAATATAAACTAGTCTAACATATGTGTAATTGGAGTCATAAAAGGAGAGCAGAGAATAAATGGGGCAGAAAAAATTATTTGAGGAAATGATGGTCAAATATTCCAAACATGATGAAATAAATAAATTTATAGATTCAAAGTGCTCAGCAAACATCAAGCAGGATAAAAATTAGAAGTACTTCATCATCAAATAGTTGAAAGTCAAATGATAAAAAGCAAAATATTGGCCAGGTGCTGTGACTCACGCCTGTAATCCTATCGTTCTGGGAGGCCAAGGTGGGAGTATCACTTGAGGTCAGAAGTTTGAGACCAGCCTGAGCAAGAGTGAACCCCTTCTCTAAAAATAGAAAATATTAGCCAGGCACAATGGTGTGCATTTGTAGTCCCAACTAGTTGGAAGTTTGAGGCAGGAGGATCCCTTGATCCCAGGAGTTAGAGGTTGCTGTGAGCTATGACAATGCCACTGTACTCTAGCCCAAGAGACAGAGTAAGATTCTGCCTCAAAAAAAAAAAAAAAAAAAAAGCAAATATTGAAAGGAGCAAGAGAAAAATCAACTCATTACTTGATTAATAGTGGCCTTATTGTGAGAAATTAAAGAGGTGAGAGGGGAGTACAACAATCTTTTTTTAAGTGCTAAAAGAAAAAGGTGTCAACATTGTATATGTGTCAAATTGTATATCTAGTGAAATAATGAAGGGAAAATTAATAATTAGACAAATGCAGACTATAAGAATTTGTTGACAACATGAGAAATTATACCAGATAGAAACTCAGATCCTCAGAAAGAAATAAAGAACAAAGAAATGATTGAAATCTTGATAAACATAAAACTATTTTTACCTTACATTCTTATAGTTTTATTATAATATATATGAGTCTTTAAGGAGAAAATTACAAACTTGGTTTTTGGATTTGTAATATATGTGTATAAAGTAAAGACAGTGGCCAGTAGGGCCACATTTTCCATAAAATGGTATAATATAAACTATAAGTGAAATGTTAAAGTTAAGGATTTATATTGTAATTTTAAATTAATCACCAGAATGAAATGCAAAAAGTAAAACTAAAAGACAATAGAAAAATTAATATGAAATTCTAAAAAGACCGAAATAGAATCTTGCCCTCCTCCCCTCCCCCAAAAAAGGACAGGAGAGAAGGAACAGAGGTGCAAACAAACAAGAACAGAGGAAACAAAAATTAAAAATAAATAACAGAATGGTAACCCCATACCAAACCATATCAATGGTTAAATCAACATTATCAATCACTTTGACTTAGTTGATATTGATGGAGCACTATACCCAACAACTGTGGAATATACATTCTTTACAAGGCACACACCTCATTTACCAGACCGCATGCTACGCCACGAGCAAGCCTTAACAACTTTAAAAGTATTGAAATCACACAGAGTATATTCTAATCAAAATGGAATTTTTTTCAGTCAAAAGTTGCCTTACTGAAGGGAGGGGCTCCAGCATCCAATGGCAGCTGTAACTGGATTCATGGAATGCCCACTTCTCCATGAGCTTCACTTTGTACTCACGCTTGAACTTGGCTTTTTCAGGAGGCCCGATCAAATTCCTCCTCCGGAAGCTCTTGAACAGGTCTCGGAGGATGTTGCCCTGGGGCTTCCAGGTCCTTAAATCAATAACAATAAAATACTCAGGAAAACTTCAAATATTTTAGAATTAAACAACCTAATTCTAAATAATCTATATGTAAAAAAACTTGCAAATGAAATTAGAAAATGTTCTGAGCTGAATATTAACGACAATTCAATGTTGAAAATGTTAGGGGATATAGCTAAAGTAGAGTTTAGAGGGAATTGTATAGTTCTAATTGCATAAATTATAAAAGAAGAAAGCTCTAAACTCAATTTTCTACATTTCCAAATTAAAATCCAAAAAACTAAAATTCTAAAACTTGTATCCAGAATAATTATAAGAAAATAATTTTAAAAGATGAGGGTAAAGAAATCAATAATTTTTTTAAAAGAGCAAACAATAAGAAGAGGTCTTGGGTGACTAGGAGCATTGTCAATGAGCAGTAGTATGTTGAAAGGAATGTTTTTTTCTGAGAAGTAGGTCTCAACAGTGAGCTTAAAATATTCAATAAACCATGCTGTATACAGATGTGCTGCCATCCAGGCTTTGTTGTTCCATTTATAGAGCACAGGCAGAGCAGATTTAGCATAATTCTTAAGGGCCCTAAAATTTTTGGAATGGTAAATGAGCATTGGCTTCAACTTAAAGTCACCAGGTGCATTAGCGCCTCATGAGAGAGTCAGCCTGTCTTTGACTCCAGGCATTGATTGACTTCTGTCTAGGTTTGAAAGTCCTGCATGGCAACTTTTTCCAATATAAGGCTGCTTCATCAACATTGAAAATCTGTTGTATAGCGTAGCCACCTCCATCAGTGATCTTAGCTAGGCCTTCTGGATAACTTGCTGCACGTCCTACGTCAGCATTTGCTGCTCCACCTTGTACTTTTGTATTATGAAAATAGCTTTTTTCCTTAAACCTCATGAACCAACCTCTACCAGCTTCCAACTTTCTTTCTGCAGCTTCCTCGCCTCCCTCAGCCTTCACAGAATTGAGGAGAGTTGGGGTCTTGATCTGGATTAGGCTTCGGCTTAAAAAAATTTCATGGCTGGTTTGATCATCTATCCAGACCCATTAAACTTTCTCCATATCAACAATAAGGTCCTTTCAATTTCTTATCATTTGTGTGTTCAATGGAGTGGCATTTTTAACTTCCTCCAAGACCTTTTTCTTTGTGTGCATAACTTGGCCAACTGTTTAGTACATGAGGCTGAGCTTTCTGCCTGTCTCAGCTTTCTACATCCTTCCTCACTAGGCTTAATTGTTTCTGGTTTTGTATTTCAGGTGAGAGACATGTGACTGTTTCTTTCACTGAAACACTAAGAGGCCATTGTAAGGTTATTAATTGGCCTAATTTCAATATTTTTGTATCTCAGGGAATAGGGAGGCCCAAGGAGAGGGAGAGAGAAGGAGGAATGGCTAGCCAATGGAGCAGTCAGAATACACATGATATTATTGATTAAGTTTGCCGCCTTATATAGGCCCAGTTTGTGGTGCCCCTAAACAATTATAATAGTAACATCAAAGATCACTGACCACGGATCAGTATAATAGATATAATAATAGTGAAAAAATGTTTGAAATATCGTGAGAGTTACCAAAATGTGACACAGAGACATGAAGTGAACTCACGCTGTTGGAAAAAAGGCACAAATAGACTTGCTCAACACAGGGTTGCCACAAACCTTCAATGTGCAAAAAACACAATACCTGTAACTGCAATAAAACAAAGTGCAATAAAATGATGTATACTTGTAAGTGAATTTTATTGCATATAAATTATGTCTCAATAAAGCTGTAAATGATAAAAAACAGTTATTTTGACAGAAGCATGCTCAAGCTTCTTATTAAAAACAATTAGAAAGACTGAATTTGAAAGTTTTCTTTAAATTTGACATTTAATAACTTCTCTAATTCTATCTATTTACTTCCCTTATATTAATGATATACTATAAAGGGAATACAATAAATTTTTTCTTAAGCCTCCTGTAGGCATTCACAAATCTCTTATTTACTTATGTATTCTTTGCAATTACTATCATTTTCTTTGGATGCTAGGACACAAATACATTTAAGTAGTAATGCTCTACCGCATACATGGACTCTGCAATGGAACTCAGAGTAGGGTTCCATAAAAACTTAGAATCGAATGGTTTGCTTTCATATTTGTTCACCATTTTAGCCATTTTTAAGTGTACGATTCAGTAGCATTCAGTACATTCACAGTGTCGCGCAACCATCACCACTATGTAGTTTCAGGATATTTTCATCACTCCTAAAGGAGACTCCATACCCTCGGATGTTTATATTTTCCTTTCTTCTCAACATTCTAACTTGGATTTTGAAAGCACTTGAGTCCTCTGTCTCTCCACCCAGACCCCTGAGTGAGCCAATGCGTTCGGTGACAGGGAAAGGACTTGTGCTCAGAGTGTGGGAACACCTCTCCGCAAAAATGTTTTTCACATCTCAAACAGAACGACACTGCACTCATATGCAGTGGTAACTGCTGCAGTGTCTCCTCCAAGGTGGCAGTTTCCTCGGGCTCAAAAACTGCCATCATCTTGGCACGTCCTGCTGTGAGCCAAACTGAAACTTCAGCCGGTCTCTGCATCTGTCAGAGAAGAACCAGCACGCCATGCACACAAACCCACCTGGTGCATTTAAGTAATAAAGAGGATTTATGGGACAGAATCAGCGTAGCTGGGTCTCAAAATCAGATAACAGAAAAACCACATCTTGGAAAGGGTAGAAACTGAGGCATTTTAGGGGATTTCAGTGACGGGAACTCCTTGAGTGTTTCTGGGTGATGTCATTCCAGTGACTCAGCTCAGATATATCGAGACTCCACCATGCAGTGTCTAGTCCTGGAAGAGCCCAGCTGGCCTCACTTGATCCTGTGCTGAGCACTTGGCCAGACAAGTGGGGTAACATGACCAACTGGTCTACCAGGCCCTCAGGGAACGATGGAGGTGTGTTTTGCCACAGAAAAGTAGACTACTGAGTGCCTGGGATTATGCCTCATAGACTTAGCACCCAGTTAAAAATGGGCAGCTGTAATCAAGTGTTCACAAGGAAAAACGAGACTGAGGAGGTCAGCCTGATCATAGAGGGTGGAAGAGCCAGGCGAGCTATGCCCTGTGTCCGGGGAACAGCAGATGCAGTAAAACAACCCAATCCAAGCACAAGCCAGGCTCCCAGGCAGAGTCCATTCTCAGCAAGACCCCAAACAGTGTCCCAGATGCTGCTTTATGCAGCTGAGGATCCAAGGGACTCTTTGCAGTTTGAACCGTCAGCTGTAACTCGGAGCACTACTGTCCCTGCCATGCAGGCGAGGACTGAGGGTCAGTCTCCAGGCCCTTCAGCAACTCGTATGGAAGTCTGAGAAGCTAAGTCAAGATAGAACATAATAAAAAGAACATGAACTTAGAAATCAAGCAGACTTTGGTTTTTATTTCAGTTCTTCCTAACCACGTGAACCTCGGTGGATTATTTAATCACTCTGTGATAGTACATATTACTCTACTATTGGGAATAATAAGAAGGACATGGTGATGAAAGCCATGGAAAACAGGCATCAGACACTAAAACCCGTCTCAGGAGCATGAGAAATCTTAATTTCAGATCCCATCATCCAGCAATTCCCACACCCCGACCATAAACAACTCAAAGACCAGATAGAGTTGAGGCTGCTTATAAAATTTTTGACGCCACTTGACAGAGGCTAGTGAAATCAATGACCAAACAGAAGCATTTGCTGTAATGGTTTTTTTTTCCCCTCCTTCTTCGTGGACAAATATTATCTAAGGGAAACAAAACAACCCAGGCCTCATTTTCATTCAGAAGGCCTCATGATTTTGCACCGCTTCATTTGAAGAGCTGCGGGTTAAATTGCAACTTCTGTTTACAAAAGATCTATCTTCCAACATGATGATGTATGTAAAGGAAGGCACACTGCTCTCCTCAAATCCATACACTCTATTTTTCTTCTCGGAGGCACAACATAAAATTGCCATCTCGGTGACAATGTCAGTAATTATTTAATTTGTGTAGAACACGCTGCCTTCATTGAGAAGCCAGCAGTGAGCAGTCCCTGGCCACAGCAAACACCACAAGCCTCGCGGGCGCAGTAGCAGCTGATTGACTGCACTGTAGGTACAGAACACGCACCAGCGGCAGATAAGTAGGGTAGAGCAGAGTTTAATGTGTCGCTGGCGCAGTGTGTTTATAAGAGGAGCCTTGATGGAATCAATTAAGAACAGGCAAGCTCAAAAAAAAAAAAAAAAAAAAGAGAGAGAGAAAGTGGGTGCTGTAGGAAGAAGAGAAGAGAACCATTTATGGAGGAAGCCATCTACCTCTTATATCGTAACAACCAGAAACTCTCTTTGGCAGATGAATATATCTTAGATGGATAAAAATGAGAAAATAAATTACTTAAATGTACTGTGTTTAGGAGATGAAATTTCCCAAGAAATGATTTCCATAGAAGAAATAACAAAACAGCCTTTTATGATGGCACACAGGATGGGGGACCACCGGTGCGGATCCCTGTGCTCCACTTTTAATTCTGGGATGATGAATCAGAAAACTCGCTTTTTCACAAAAAGGTTTCTATAGTTTTGTCTTTTTCCCTTACTGTCGCGTTCTTCCTGTTCATCCCTAACTTACTTCCAAGTGCCTGATATATCCAGGGCATCTCCAGTGATCAAGGTACCCCCTTGCTGTATGTGGCCCCATTGATTGTTCCCCATTCTACATACTCTTTTCTCTTCAGTACTTGCCATTCCATGGTGCCATCTCCCTAGGGTCCTGTGCTCTACTGGTTCATCTGATAAACACATGCAGACATCAGGAAAGTGCAATCACTTTCAACCAATCTCTCAGATTAGATGTTTTTGCTAAACAGTTCTTATTCAGAATATGCCAGGGACAATGGAGAACCTGAAAATGAAATGAAGGCAGCATCTCATGGGGAGGATGGGAAGAAAGAGAGTGGTAAATGCTCAAGAGATGAGAGTATGGTTAACACTAAACACTAACTGTGTTCGAGGACCATGTTGGGGGCTTTCTCACTCAAATCCACCCACAACACCATGAAAGAAGATGCCCACTTAGCTGAGGGGAACACTGAGACCTTTAGAAATTAGGCAAATGGAGTAATATTACACAGTGAGTAATTGCAAGGATTAGAATTCAGTCTTAAATTACTCACTTCGAAACATGTATTTTCCCACCATAATTCCTCTCATACAAGACTCCTCATAAAAGGTGAATTTTAGCTGCAGAGAACTCTAATACCTAAATGAACCACTTGTGGCCTGAAAAGGCAATGGGCAAGGATTCAAACTGTAGATGGAAGTCATGATCTTCCCTGAGAGATACTTTCTCCAAAATGTGTTTGTTTACATTTATATCCAGGAGCATGACTACCATCATTTTAACCCTTCCTAATTAATTATGATAGCAACAACAATACCTTACATAATCTTTTAAAATAATTTAAGTGTATATTTATGATCTCATTTTAAGTACCTAAAATCCTTTTAGGGAAGAAAGGGAAGATAGTATTATGCCCACGTTGCTGATAAATCAACTAGTTTACAGACAATGAATCAGAGGAAACAAGAAATCATGCCTAATGGGTACAATGTACACTATCTAGGTGATGGGCACACTTATAACTTTGACTCAAACAGTACAAAAGCAACCAAAACATTTGTACCCCCATAATATTCTGAAATACAAATAAATTAAAAAAAGAAAATGCAAAACAGGGATCCAGTTGGTAGCACAGTGCTTTCTTTTTTTGTGTGTGACAGAGTCTCACTCTGTTGCCCAGGATAGAGTGCCGTGGCGTCAGCCTAGCTCACAGCAACTTCAAACTCCTGGGCTTAAG